>JNHW02000230.1:0-10502 GCA_001691775.3 Amanita inopinata Kibby_2008 | reverse complement strand
AGTTGTGAGCATTCCAAATTTGACATTTTTGATGTAATGACCGATGCTCCCCCTCAACAACTGCACCAAAAAAATTGGGATTTTTTGTGCATGTAGTCCACATGTATAGAAATAATTTTCACCAATAGTTCCAGTCAAAAAAACTTAATTTGAGAGAATGAAAGCCAACTGTGACAAGGACTGGTGCTGTGCCAAGGAGTGGTGGAACACTGTAATTACCTCGTGCCACTGGACCAACAGTACCTGAGCGCTTGAGCCTCGACCGACACCGAAAAAGCAGGTGGAATTCCCAATTAAACCTATCGACTTGGACCTCGACTCACAATGCTGTTGGGCCACCATTGGTAATACTCGGAAGCGCATCGCAGTACAATGGGGCTCATTCTACTTGGGCCTCCAACCGTTGGCCCTATAATGAGGGCGAGTCACAAAACCCCACTTGCTTCACACTTCTCCTTCTACCCTAATGGCACAAGTCATCGAACCTGTAATGAACTCGCGAGACGTGCCACTGCCAAGGTTGGTCAAGAGCACGCACGGTGATCACGACGTCTCTCCCAGGTATTCTCTCGAGGAGGCAAGTGTCATCAGCTCATAAACTTGATGATGATGTCTGAATCTGACAGACAACCATGTAGAATCCCAATAATATCGAGTACTTCTGGCACCGCCTTATGTACCGAACGGCCAGCGGAGAATTTTCCGATGTGTGTACTGCTCAGCTCGTCATGAATAATTTCGAAAGCACAAAACTTGTTGGTACCCCCATCCCCACCTAAACCATGTGGATGTACGCTGACGCGTCGTCCTACGATCAGGTTGCTATGAAGATGATGCGTGTATTCACTTCAAATTCACGGTATCTTGAAGGAAGTTACAGAAACGTGCGCGTTTCAATACTCCAAATCTAAACTAAGAGCATTGCGATTGACGCCTTCGACTGTCACAGAAAATGTTGAATCTCGCCACTCAATGGCATGCACTCTCACACGAAAATGTTATGCAGTGCATGGGATTAGCCCAGGTAGACTACTATTTGGGGTTCGTCTTGCCACTCTGTCAAGAACCTATCACAACGTATGTTCGGCTCAACCCCGATGTCAGCAAATTAAGCCTCGTAAGTTCAATAGTATAATTCATCGACTTGAGTTAAGGCTTATGTTTTCAGTTACGGCAAGTTGCAGCGGGAGTTGAATACCTACATTCACGCAATGTAGTTCATACAGACATACGCGGAGTGAGTAACCGATTTTTCTCTCATCCTTAATGTCACACTCTGAGCCAGGCGGCACACAGTCAAATGTACTCATGAATAACGGTGTTCCACAACTGACGGACATCGGGTTGACTCACATAATCGATTACCACGACTTTACCGCAGTATCCCCTTTCAAACGCGCTCGTTGGATGGGTCCAGATGTGTTAAGCGCGGATGAAGGGGTAGAAATTTATACCCAATCCAGTGACGTTTATGCATTGGCGATGACCATACTCGAGGTGTTTTCTGGCATGCCACCCTTCCCCAATCGGCGGAGTACCATGGTTGTCATGAGAGACGTCGTGAATGGCGTTCGCCCGAGAAGGCCAGAGGAACCGCCCATTCCGGACGCCGTCTGGTGTCTACTGCAATTTTGTTGGTTTCAGAACCCAGAAGAGCGGCCCAGTGCCTATCTCGTTCATTCTTGGCTCAAGTGTGTAGAAGCTTCTGAAGAATCTAAATAGACGCTACGTGCCACTCTGTTTCAGTTGTTATAGGATCCAGTGTCTTTCTTGTACTCCATTAATGGTTATTATCTGGTTAATGTGCAGACCGTGTAGAAATTAGGAGCCACTCTTCATGTTTTGCCTTTTGTTCTACAATATAGCCCCTAGACGCGTTGTGTCACATCCTCATCACAGTCGTCACACAAGTGACAATCTAATGAGCACTCCATCACGACATTATGGTTCGCACCTTTGCGCGTTCACAGCGGTCTAGGAGAGCCCGCAACAGTCAGCCCGAACCCAGCCAAGTGTCTCTATATCAAGATGGAGAAGCTGAAGAGGACCATGAACAGGAACAGGAAGTTGAAGTTGAAGGTGGAGGGGACGTTAATATGGACCAAGATGTGTTTGTTGCCTCCGCAGAATCGGTCAGTCCACAAAAAAAAAAAACTGTATCTAAACGTGCACGAGCGAAACAAAAATCAAATGTAGGATGTAATGCGAAAAGCTTCTGACCTTGTTCGCCTGGCGTTATTTGCCGAGCAAAGGCGCACTCCATTGCGCCGTGAAGAAATTCTGAAAAAAGGTGCCATCCATGATTCCCGTGATTTGGTAATACTATAATAATAATAAAAATGCCACTACTTATGACAGTTCTCGGCCCCAATACGCGGTTGTTCAACCGAGTCTTTACTCATGCAAACCACATTCTGCGTACGAATTTTGGAATGGGGCTCATTGAATTGCCAACCCGCGGCAGCATTAATCAAAATGACAACAACGATGGTGACCAAGGAGATGAACTGGATGAGGCACGCAAAGTCACAGGATGGAGAAAGAAGGGTTAGTTGGGATTCCCCATCTCACCGTCAACCGACAGCTTACAGAAAAGTTGGGCTTGCTTTAGCAACGGTTGCCGGCTCAAAGACCTATATACTGCGCTCCACACTCGATCCTCGGCTCATAGAAATCGCCGCGCAGACAGACGAGCAGATATTGGAGGACGAAGCTCTCGATGCGCCCGAAGACGATGACGACGATGATGACGCCTTCTCAGAAGGTGGACATACACCGCGATATTATGGCAGCCTCATATCGTGGACACGAGGCGATCAAATAGGCGCCCTTGGCGTTCTATACGTTATCCTGGCCCTCATCCTCGTGAATGGCCGCGTGATACCTGACAGTAAGCCAAAAAAAAAAAAAAAAACCTTGGATAACCTGTTTCACTAACGAAATCCCCCACAAAGTGGATCTACGGGCGAATCTTAAACGTCTCCGGCTTCCGACGGGAGGCGAAGTCGCATTTAGCGCTCTATCTACGCACAAGACTTTAACAGTTGATCAATATCTCTCTACCCTATTGCGGCAAAATTACATTGACAGAGAGCAGGTTGGAGAAGGGAAGATTGGAAAGGGAAAAGGCAATAAACGCGGCCGTGTTGCGACACAGGCTCCTCAAGATGATGAGGAGGGCACCACGTACCAATGGCGTTGGGGTCCGAGGGCGTATTGCGAAGTTGGCGAAAAGGCGATTGCAAAGTTTGTAGCTGAATTCATGGTTGGTAAACAAACCGATGCGGAAGGGGACGAAGAGGAGCAAGGCCGAGATGGATCGTCTCGGAGAGCGCGCGGTAAGGAACGCCCCAGTGCAGGCTCTAAAGTTGAGAAGATGCTGGAAGGCATTGAAAAAGCTGCGGGCGGTAATCTCACTGATCTCAGATGAAAGTGTTTCTTTTGGCGCGACTAGAAAGATGTCGCAGTATACATACTGCTCGTAATTCTAGGATCCGACTATCTATCCTGTAGGATACTCCCGTATATTATAGTTATAAACTACTACTACAACAACAACGCGTAATTGACAAAATCGACTGGGCTCTACCACTATAGTGCCGGGTTTATGCTGAATTTCACGAAAAGTGTGGCACCTGAATCCTTGCCCTGTAGATTGAGCATTCGGACCAACTTCCAATTCTGTTGCAAGTGGTCTACGCGGGCACAGAAAACGACAAGTTTATCGTCTTTCCCAAATTCATCTTCCAGAATTGTGAATCTAAAAAAAAAAGAAACGTCACGTCCCGTCCTCACTCTTACCAAACGCCACGCTTCATACGCACTTTAAAAATGTGAGCTCATCCAAATCAAACTCCCAAACGAGCTGCTCGTTCCACATCACATCGCTGCCGACTTGAGGCTCATCCGTAGTCTTCACCGACTTGGTGCGCCACTCCATTTTTCCGTCCGCATGAAATAGCTGGCCTCGGAGATACGTAGAGAAAGATTTGCCTCTCTTTCCGTTCGGCGGGGGCACTATCATCGGGGGGAAATGAGTAAAACCTGCTGCCTCAAAACTCTAAATCCCACATGAACTGATTCCAGCAATCTCTGCTTCCAATCTGACGTGTTGTTTGCTATCCATCTGTGCCCCAACAAGGTGCGATGGTTTGGGCACCCATCCTTTGGTGCCGACAAACATTGCTTCATTGATTTGCATGCCCTGGTCAAAGACTTGCCAGTTCAACGATGCTATGTGTGAGCCGCTGCGCCAGAAACGGAGTGGGTCCAGATTGCTTGATTGAATACGCGTTCCACGGGGATATATGCGTCGCATGTATTTTTGGGCATGGTTGACCAGCAGTGAAAGAGAAGCTGAAGTTGAGAGTAGTTTACCGCATCCGGTTTCGGATATGTTAATTAATACGTGTTTCGGGTCTGTGAGGCCTGGCGAACAAATGCGATAAATTATTGACCGTCGGATTGGAAAAGTGAGACCTCACGTTGGCTCAGCCACCCTTTGTGAGGTTTCATGCTACGTGCATAATACCCATACTCGGCGAGATGTTCGGAAATCCGTTCATGTTCATGGTTCCCCTTTCGTCCTGGCCACAGCGCACTTGCCTGATCACCTTCTCTCTCGTCCTCTTCCTCGTCTTCAGAAGCTGAAGATGAAGACGAAGAAGAGCTCGCATCGGGATCCGTCTTTGTTAAGGCCGGGGGGTAATATTCTACCTATCAATACCCGAGTTAGATGGGAATCGACAGAGTGTGCGCATATATATGTCACCATCAACAATATTCTGCCCCTAAAGTCGCGAGGCGACGCCCTTTCATCATCCACTCCTTCGACTGCTCTGTGAACTAGCTTGTGGCCCCAGGCATTCCTCATTATTTCAATCAGTTCTTCTTGCCCTTCTGCGCCTACATGACATTCGAGGCTGACAAGCAGCGGCCAGTCTCCCTCGTGCACTGCTTTCCCAATCGCGGTACATACGTTTTCAAACGACACACCTTTGCTGAACGTGTATCCATGGGTGACGATAGGGCCATTCTTTGATGGCCATACATCGATCTCTGATGCATTCGATGGATTGAGCGGTCTAACGAGGAAACGGTTGAATATATGCACAAGCTCACCGACACAGCGACAGTTTCTCTCGATAACGTGCGTGTAGCATGCAGCAGAAGAATGACCAAATATCTGTCGAGCGAGCAGGTACGTGTTATGAGATGAGCTGGAGGAAGTTGAGATGGCAATCAAAGGTTTGGCTAATTTATGCGCACGATACAATGTAATGAGTGAGCGGGAGTGAATCGTCCACTTTTGGAGGGATGATCGCAGGGCTGCGAAGTAGCTCCTCGACGGACTAGAGATGACAAAAGCGCGAAATTAGGAGGTGATGAAGTATGAGATTCAAAGTTTGAAGGATGTACTTGGTCATGATCTTGGATTGATTCCAGGATCGCAGGGCTGAGCCTAACCTTGACCTGATCTAGCGCTGTCGCATTGACATCGACTTCAACACGATATGTTTCTAGTAACTTGAGAATCTGGTCATCTGAAACGTCGGTTGACATTGCGGCCATAAATCGATTCTTCATTCACCGAAAAGTGCAGCACCTCCGAGCGATGATATCACTTTCTCACGGTACTTTTGGAGATGCTACCTCGGATCAGCCGCCGAAACCCCTTCCTTCTCCTCTTTCCTCCCCCACGACCACAGTATTTATTTATTTACCTACCTCACCATCAATCCCCTCGACTCAACCTCATGGCTTGGTGAGCTGTTCATCTTATCCTCAGGAATTCACCCGCCCTGACTCCACCACAGGTCCGACGTTTTTGCACTGGGCTTCGTACGTTCTCATCTCGACGTACCCTATATTCCGTCGTCCAACACTCCCGTAGATCATCGCCATCTTTGCCGGCATATTCTACGGTGTCCTTTACGTCACACGAGGACTCTCCGAAACCATGCAAACGACCAAAGAGAGGTTCGTGTTCACTTTCCCCCCTCCCCCTCGCCTTGTATCGTCACACCCAAGTCCAACATCTGATACCTTCTGCAATCTAGTTTAAAATCACGAGGCTATGATGTTTCTAGCACAGGAGTATCCGTTAAAACGTCCAAGCATTTCGACCGCGAACACTATGTCGATGCAACTCAAAGGTATGTCGTTCCAGCTTATCACATATCACGGTAATTGACACCTGGTTTTTCAATTTGTAGAGGAATGGTACGAGCGTGGGGAGCATCATCATTTGGACCGCCAGGAGTGAACGGTGACAATGAGCCAAGCAAGTTAAAAGGGCACCATTGGCAAAGGCGCTCAAGCTCTGGCTCGATTTCAGGGCTTCCCGCTGCATATGAAGAGAGCTCGGGGACGAAGGAAAATGCTCTCAAACGTAGCATCAGTAATGACAATGAAGAGAAGAAACAAAAAAGTCGCTTTTGGAAAGGAAAGCACTCTGCGAGACTGACAAAGTGAGTGTGCAGCACTAGACAGGTTTTCATACTTGGGGGTAATCTGCTACCTTATTATGTATATTATATTTCTGGACTTTCTTGCTACAAACGTTGTGCTATTCAAAAGTATACGAGCGACTTCTTAATCTCCTATCTTATCGAAAGCATTCACAGCGAATCGTTGACTAAAGTTGTCCCATTAATTAATTACCAAACCTATAATCTCTACAAGGGTATCAAAGAAAATACATAGATGGGAAGTACAACAAGCGAATAGATTTCCCATACTGGCTAGACCATGGATGGCATTGCCTCAAGTCAACTGTATCCGAATATCATGTTGAATAGATCTCTCCAACCTCTCTTTACTATGAGCTGCATACCACCTGCATACTCACAGGCCAGCCAGTCGAGATACCGTGCGTCATTGCTACTCAGCGGGCCAAGTTCAAATGCAAGCACGTCCTTGGGTGTCAAGTAGATCACCGTTTCTGGTATCTCATCCAAATTCGGCGGAAGGAAGGACTCCAACACAGACAAGTGGAACGATGTGTGCCCGTGGAAGGTTTGCAGCAATGCAAGCGTCGTCAACAGTTGCTTATCCTGCCTCTCCCTCTCTTCATCAACATCCTTGACAACAACTGTGGCTTCATTGGCTAAAGCGGTCGATGCCGAAGCGTGACGAGTCTTGCTATATGTTCCATTGGTCAACGTGTGTCTGCTGCTTGACCATGACATTGCACTCGATCTTTTTGCCGCTCGACCAGTTATCGAAGACATGCTCCCAACACCTCCACTCGGGCCCACATTCGGTACTCCTTCGATACCCATCCCTCTGTTGCGAACGTATACCCCTCCACTAATACTTAAATCATCATCCCCTTCCAGTCTCACTGCGCCCCAATTTTCTGGTCCATTTGCCGTTGAATACGACATGGTTGAGTTGCCCCTCCACGAACCCATCCACATTCCAGCACATATGATACACACATCTTCGTACACGCGCCAAGCGTCCGGCCAGGTTGAGAGCAGTTTCGCGGATTTCCCATCAGATAATGGAGGGCCGCAACATGTGTGGCGGGCTGCGCTGTCATGGTCTAGACCCAATATACGCTCTAGTTCATTCCACTAAAAATATAATCAGATAGTTTGAATGCGGTGAAGATGAGATGCTTACGAGTTTAACGTCGCTCCATGCAAATCGAATGGTCGATAGCCGATGTGTAGCGACTCTTGATGAGCTCCCAGAAGAGGCAGTAGGTTTTGAGGTATAGAAAGTTGGCCTTGACGCTTTATTTGGCGTAGATGTAGTTAGATCGATCAATAAATCATAATATGCAGGCTTCTCCAGGAATAGTGCATCAGAAGTGCCTGACCCGGACGTGTTAACCATGGAAAAGGACAGACGAAGGACGACTGACAAGCAATCCACCCTCGTCCAGTCTGGCTTTCAGTCTGTAGGCGATCTAAATCGCTGAGGGTTACCATACCCAAGACGCTGATGCCTTCCTTCGTTCTCCCCTTCAAACGTCTTGGGCTATCCGAAGGAGGTGTTGATAATTCCACTTGATCCTCGAAGCACATATCAGCGGCAACATAGCATAGGATACATGCCGGTTCCACGGGCGGCAGCGTGAAGATCAAGATCCTCTGGCGACCGATGACGTGCTTGTACAGGGTCATCGACGATGGTCCTAATATGCGCAGCAGATGAGGCAGATGCATTGTTGGGACTGCGGATGGAGGGTCTATCTTGAGCTGTCATATCATATGATTGTTAACAAAGTACGCAGTCCTTGGTAGGAACCTGACCTCGTCCAAATCATGGCTCCATCCATTCCAATCGCCTGCACCGCCGAGGTCGGGCCTCCGCACCTGTCGCTCTTCAAAGAACATCTGGGCTGGTTCCCAATCAACCTCTACAGTCGCCGGCAACGCCACGGTGCTATCAAAACGCGCATATAACGTATCTGCAAGCTCTTTTAGCGCCGCAGCGTGTCTCCATGGTCTGGGTCTACGAGATTTTGCAAGAAGTATCCCAAGGGAGGTGAGGCGGAAACCGCGATGACCCTCTTCTGTTGTTCTGCGCCTTTTGAAGATACAGACACCGTGCTGACCGTCTTTTGTGAAATAACTAAAGAGAATTTATGAGAGGACATCGTACAACACGCCAATCACGTACACAACATCCTGTTCCATCAAGTGGAGACCACTCGGTAATGCACTAAATTCGACATGATCGAGGTTGAGCTCTGTAGTCCCCTCAGCAAAAACTCGACGACAGGATAACGGTTTACGCACCATCGCTCGCCTTCAACGACCAGTCTATGACATTACCGCGAGTTGGGTGAAATGAGGCGTGAAAGATAGCAACTACAATGGGAAAAAAAGCAGATAGGTGTAAGCACCGACCCAGATGTTCAAAGCAGATCTTACCAATATCTTGTGGAGGTTTCTCCTTGTGCATTGGTGTAGACATTTACCTGAATCGTAGCAGTGGCGTCGTAACAGTTCGTGAAGTAAATGAAGGTTGGTTTAGGTGAATAGTTTGTGACAGTTCAGAGGGAAGAGTCCTTGTCACGTCACGTCGTGTCACACTAGCCCTGCTCACCCATCATGTCCCAGGGACAGACACAGACAATCAACCTCGTGGATCTCGACGTAACCCAACTCGCGGATGTCAAAAAGCAACTAGAGGAGGTACATGGAACTAAGCAACTACGATGTCAAACACATGGTCTCTTATATCACTTTGATCATTACAGGAGCTAAACCACCTCACGAATTCGTTTGCTCAACTAAAACAAGCACAGGCAAAGTTTAAAACATGCGTTAGAAACGTGGAGGAGATCAAGCCCGGGAACAAAGGTGTGGGGACAAACAGAGTCTCCCGGTAACGATGCACCTCAACCGTTTGCGTTTCGTCAGATAAAACCGTTCTTGTGCCATTGACAAACTCGTTGTATGTCCCGGGAAAATTATGCGACTTAGACCACGTCGTAGTCGACGTCGGAACAGGCTACTACGTCCGAAAAGTATGTAATTACACGGGTCCATCGTGTTTCTCTTGCTTATCTGCTTGTTCAAGACGCGAAAACAAGCCGTAAAACACTATAATACAAAAGTTGGATTCATACAAACGAACCTAGAGACGCTGGAAGAGACCCTTCAGAAGAAGAGGGAGAATCTAAATTATGTCGTAACGATATTGCAATCTAAAATTCAGGCTCAAGTACAATCGCAAGGTGGCAGCAAATCATAGGTTTGGTCCAGTCCACTGCAGCCACTCCGGAAAGCTGACCAGCGCCGTATGAATAAATTCTTGCAGGACAGATAAAACAGACTAATGCACAAGATGTATTGTGACATGACAAATCTCAACTCGCGTTCGGACTATGGGTAATGTGGTACTCGGAACAACCACAGTGATCTCGTCCGTTCCAGAGTGAGCTCGCGTGCGAAGCCTAGAAGATGTCAACCGAAAAGTTGAATTAGTGGCATGGCTCTATATACTTGCGCATTGCAAAACTGTCTTACCGTGGTCTCTGGAAATGCTGTTCGTGCGGCGCTAACATTACCTGAAGTTATGTCAGTGGTTTATGGAATGCCAACAAAATGGATTCTACCACGCCATTGCAAGTTGCGCTACGCCGCCACAATTTAAAGATACGTTCAATCCATGACAAGTCATATCGCAGATGCCCAGGACGAGAGAGAACTAGTCATCCAATTGTGGAAATGCCCAGCTAACCTGAACCTAGTTTCTGGTTCTCATACAACGATGGAGGTACATGGGGGCAATTCGCTCAATATCGGCAGGAACATACCGTAATCGCCTGTGAAGAAAGCAACTGGCACAGCTCTGTTTACACTTGTACCGCCATCATCAAAGCGCGCACATAACACTTAACACGTTTTACTTTCACAAAAAAAAACATTATCGTGTCTGATCAGTCGACATCTTTGAGTGTAACAGAGCTTTTCTTCACGCGTGCTTCTCCTATCTCTTCATCCATCCACTTTTTCGACAAACAATGAGTAAACGGGGTG
>JNHW02000229.1:0-10688 GCA_001691775.3 Amanita inopinata Kibby_2008 | reverse complement strand
GTACATATTGTGCGTGCCCGAACGTGAATCGTAGCGGAGCCAGATACCAAAGTTTTTGATCCTCAAAGGCCTCTTTTCATAGATCTAGAATGTAAACAAAAAAAARGGCCGCACAAGAAAAGGGCAAGACCACATAAAGTCAGTCAATATTCCCATCCGCCTGCCTCTTGAGGGCTGCAAGGGATTCTTTGGGGAGATGAAAGGAAAACAGGTACGTACGACGTTGACGCCAATGATTTCGCCATTGGCTTTCTTGACCTTTTTCAATTGCCTACGCGATGGCGCATGTTGTTTTTATTGCTTCACTTTTTAGAGGGGAAAGGGAGACGCACCTAAGGAAGTACCAGAAGCGGGATTTAGCAACAACTTCATTGGGCGCAAAGATGCGCTTGCGGTAGATTTTGGGAGCCGGGTCAGACTCGGTGGGACAAGTGACGGCCGACGATTTGATACTCCTGCATTCCCATTTTTATCTGTTGGTAAGTAGGGTCAGAGATCGATTTGGAGAGTCTGCTCATTGCAAAGCGCGAAACTGTTGTCCCTGGGAATATTGAATATCAGGTTTAGTGACAGGGAGAATGCAGAACAAGGAGCATAGTTGGAGAATGAAAGCCCAGGTGCAGTTTCCGGTCATAAAGAACAGGTAGGATACAACTTTTCCCAGCCAGAGGATACGGTATAATGTTGATCTGCCTTGAGTGAAAAGCCGGTGATAAAACAGAGGAAAAAAATTCAATTGGATCCATCAGAAGCAATCTAGAAAGTGCCCAGATCAGACAGGTTTTCTTTAGCGTCTATAGGGTAAGTACAACGGGAGCCTTGATATGAGGATGGGCATAGAGAATGGGTCCCGTTTGAGAATGCCGTATTTTGCCGTTGTTATGCTAAAGTCACTGTACAAAACAACATACAACATAACGGAAGATACAGAACGCTCCGAACAAAGATCACAAATCCATGACCAGTTTACTTGCAAAACGGGCTCTGAGCAGCCTCAGGACGAGGAACTTTGGTCATGTGAGGCAATGTACACGAAACACACGGTTTATTCACAGCACACCTGCTGGTGGGACTTTTTCTTTCTCTTTTCCGACCCAAACTCCTGCTAAAGTAACAAAACAGTTTTGAAGAAGAAAAGCAAAGCTATCATAGATGACTTGTTCCCTGAAACGGACGAGTCGGGAGATCTGTTTAAGGATGAGTCTTCTCAAGCGGCTGCATCGACATCGGCGTCTGCAGCAGTGAAAACGGCCACAGTACAAAACGCGGGCACTAGCTCAACCCAGCCGGACACAGCTTCCGTGAAAAAGAGGTTGTCACACGAAGAACGGCGCGAGCGATATGACAAGCTTTTGGACTTTGTCAAACCCCGACTTGGGAGAAAGCCTGCTGTCAGGCTGCCGCAAGTCCGCAACAGTGCTTGGATAAATCTCGTTGGGCTGGCTGCTACGAAGGAGCAGCTTCAAGAGGTTGCAGAGCTGTTCCCAGGTTGGAGGGCTTCGGGACGAGAGTTTGACACTCAGTTCTCAGAACTGTTTGTTCGTGAGTATTCGTCTCGTTCTCAACCGTAAGCTTGTTTTTCATGGGTCTTCCAGGTCGTTGCCAAGAATTATCATGTCCCTTACTTGCGCTGGATGTATTTGGAGATTACGCGAAGTATAGTTTGAAGCTCACTCTCCCCGGAGCGCGCCAATTACTTCATTCATTACATGTGGACCATCCCATCGACAAAGTCATCGCGGCTTCTGCTTTATATAGCGTATACTCTTTGACTCCAATTGCTCAAGACCTAGTGTCATGCTCAATGCTGGTCTCCGCCTGCTTCAAACATAATTCAAAGGACTCTCTCAAGGTCGCCAACGCTTTGGTACCGCACCTGCGGCGCATGGTCCAGCAAACAGGACCTGTTTCTGTCGGTGCTCCGACGGAGAAGAAGGCTACAGAAAAGTCGCAGGCATGGCTTCAATGGACGTTAAGAAAAGTAGATAAAGCGCTTTTTGCACAGAATGACACGCGGGCGGAGTGGCTGAGGGATTGGAGAACGAGAAATGGGCATATACTGGAGCCCAGTCAATTCTGACGCTGCTGGAATTTCATTGCTGGCGATTTCCTATCGCATAGCTTTCCGTAGTACACAAACTCCTTATCCATGGCTGCTGTTCTGATAGTAGTCATAGTAATTTCTAATCATATGTGCACCTTGACGTATAACCGATCAACCAGTAGATGGCATTGTCGTCAGGTTAGAAATTCAAGTCTAATTCGAACGCTGTGCTTTCGAAGCACACCTACCTTGCCCATCCTCATGGGATGATACAACGGATGTTCTGTGTTGCAGCCACGAGTCATACAACAGTGTGAATATGGTTGACCTTTTCGAGCCTGTCAAGCGCTAACGGTGGACGAGTTTCCAAGTTGACGCAAGGTCAGACACGGTCCGTGAAAATTGATAACGTCCAAAGAAACCTCGTCGACGTTGTACTCGCAAGGAGAAAGTTGCAATGCACTGCGAATGCGAGCACCAGCCCCAACCAGGTGTGCCTTCGTTCAGAGCTTACTCACTGGAATTTGCCTCATCGCGAGAGTGAACGTCGGTGAGAGATTGACCGACATCACTGCAGTAACCCCAATATATGCGCTTATAGATTATTCGCAGATACGAGAGATGGAGCATTCTTGCGCGTTTTCATCCGATGACAGTGCCATCAAACGTGTGTCGTGTGATGATAGTCACTGATGGGGTCGAGAACTTACTGCCCATTGCGCCTCAAGGCATCAAAGCCTCATGGTAGACCACATTCGTTACGACATACGGAGGTCAGCGAGACAACACAGCACAGAAAAAAGACGGCTTGAATGAGTTCGAGCACTGCTCTAATACTACCGATCTGAAACGGCGACTTGTGTTTCTCCGAATGGTATAGTCAACCACCAGAAGCGGCATTATTCGAATGTCCAAATGCTTCACCCCCGTGTGTCCGTCCCTGATCACTTATGGGGTGTCCAAAGATCATTTTGTTTTTCATTTCATTCATCCCATCGTAAAAGAGAATTAATCATCTGAACTACAAACAAGTCGATTAGCTGTAGGTATACAGGCATACAGACTAAAGCTGTACGCGTTTACATCGACCACCACGACGCGGCGGAACAATGCAAAGGTGGAACAACTCGTTGATCAATGCATCAAACTCCGTTCCTCAAGCTCGATTTCTCGGCTTTCCTGTGTAAGTTCGCAAGGCGTACAGAAACAAGCAGTACAGCAGTCTCCAAAACCTTCACCTGCGATGTTGTAGCGGTTCCGGACGACACCTCGGTTAAAGATCTGCAGAGGGGCGTTTAATCAATCACGCTGAAAAATATAGGGGATTAACGGGAGGACATACCTGAAGGACCCAACCGGCACCGAAGATACCAGTGAGACAACAATGCAACATGCAGTCTCCGTCACAGCCGCTGCCACCCTGCTCGGGATCAGGCTTGCCATGAGTGTTCAAGTATTCCGCACGACGCTTGACTTTGGAGTACACCATACAAGGGCAACACCACGACAACATGCCTAAGGAGAAATCATGTCAACATGAGGGTGAAAGGAAAACGAAGCGCATGAGGCAAGCGGACTTACAGGTACCACAGTCATCGAAGCAATCACATAGACCATGACTCCATTCTCTCTTTCCCTCCGCATTGTAAGGAAGATTTTTCGAGTTCTTGTTTCCACCGGGAGCAACGGTCATGCCCATTGTCGGCTGAGGCTGAACCATTTGGGGCTGCATCATTTGAGGCTGCATCATCTGAGGGGGCGGCATCATCTGAGGAGGCTGCATCGTCTGAGGGGGCGGCATCATATGAGGAGGTTGCATCATCTGAGGCTGGCCTTGAGGCTTCTCATTGTACATGGGTTGCTGCTACCGTTTTGCCATATGAGTGCCCGCTGATGAATTATAAGCTTAATGGACACAATGACATTACCTGTTGATACATAGCCATGTTGAACTAGGAGAGGGATGGAGATGCAAAGAAAGGTGTTGCGGTTGCACGCTCTATATACGCATCTGCGTTTTATAGGAGGAGGACGTCTCCATTGTATTGGGACGTAAAACAGGGTGATGCCGCAAGGTTTGATTTGATTGGAGCCGCAACATAGGCTAGATCAGATCAGGGAATGGAGAAGCTGGTTCTAAGTCGCAGCGAGGCATCAACACCCCTTACTCTTAGATCAATGTCAGCGGCAATCGACTCAGTTCGGGTGGGATGATGATTCGGCACCACCATTTCTCTGCTGAGTTGTTGGCGTGAGCGTTGTCGAGCACAAAACTTCAATACCTCACCTTCAAATTTGAAAATCATGCGCATGCTTGTGCCCGCAATGAAATTGACAGCACTCAGGTGGAGGATGTGATATTCTGGCCCAGCGCTCAAAAAGGACAGCCACCAGGGCGATTGGTGGACCCTGCCCTCGTTGTTATTACACAAATGTCCGATGTAGGAGGATGAAACAAAGGCTGGACCGAATGATGGCGCCGCTGTACAAATGTCCTTTTTTGCCGCCCTTGCCTCATGTCACTCACCCATCTGCTTGTCGCTGTCCCGTTCGTGTCCCTTGCATGGATATGTTGTACATCAATTACAAACACCGCCTCCTTTCTGGTACATATAAGTATGGTAATTATTACTCGATGATTATCACTATCACGAGCTCAACGTCCAACCACATCGGCATAGAACTCTTTGCGTGTTTCTCTGACTCACTCCCAAATTGTAAGCCTGGTGTTCGCCATCAACGGTGCTCTCGGATAACAAGTCTTTGGTGAGACGTTCCACACCATTTCACACCTTTGACCCAATATCCCACTGTGATCGTCTGCGTTTGAATAAAATCAGTGCAAGCGAGGAAGAAGCCGTCCTGAGGCGATTTCGGCCAACGTTTCATCTGTCATTTCACATTTCAAGAGCGTATTTCAGTGACCATAACCCACTTATGGAATGCGCCAATACAGTTGACAAATCGCGGATCATCGGCATCAAATGATTTGTTTTTCTGGTAATTTGTCGGGATGCCGACGTCGAGAACTTCTGAGTTATTCAATGAATCATGAGAAAGTTGACAAGTACATAGGTCCTAGGGTCCCATTTTGTTCTCGCAATAAATGCCTTGAGAGGTGGTGCAATCAAGGGTTATAAGGCCGAGCAATAATGCGATATTTGAAATTGGTTTCCCACATAATCTTAAGACAGGTGGAAGCCAACTCTTGAGCTATTGCTTCGTCAATTCAGGCCACGTCAGTCATCTCTTCAATGATGTGTAATAGTTGGGTCCTTGAAGTACCACCAATGCGGGGAGATAAGCACTACGATCCAAGTGCATAAGCTGGTTCCATGGCAGAGTTGATTTGCAAGCAAATCGCTGGCTTGGAGACCTGCAAACTAACCGTTCGGACATTGGCAATCGGAATACTTTACTCAAAACGTTGGGTGGTAATTTCTCTGCGTGTTGGATGAGCAAGTCCAAGTTCATGTGGATGTTGTGAAGGGGAGTTCGGATGAGTCCTCCATCGAATTCGAGTGGTGGTTTATTCGATGCTTGTATCCTATTGTGCAATTCATCTTGTTTACTAGCTTGCTTAAGCCTTATGGGGGGGTTTGATATATGCACGTAAAATACAATGGCTCACGTCTTTGCCACCAGCCATTCGATTGAGAATAGACGTAATTGATAAAGATCGCTTTGGGTTGAAACACCTTCATCCTCGGTATTTTTCAACAGGTCCTTGTAGTAAAAGAACTGATCATATCATTAAAAGGAACCTTTGGGAAGAAAAGAAAAAACCTTTATCGCCAGCTAACCTCAGTCACTGTCTGTGGGTGCGTTGTAGGCAGATTTCCAGATTTCAAGACGGACAAAAGGCCCGCAGTTGGACATGACATTACCACGTTGGTGCCATCGGACAAGGTTTCTAGGAGAGCGAGAACAAGAACCGTTTTCAACGGTGCTTCCAGTTCTAGTGTACCCATTGTCAACCTATCACAAAGAGGTTCCTGAACAGCTGGTTCGTGAATAAACAGCATATGTTTTTCTTCCGGATTGAGATATGGAACACGGGTCCTTTCAGCTCGCCTCATGGCGCATTGACAACTTACAAGGGATAGCGGTACAAAATTGACTTGGTTGTGGTATACTGTAGATGAACATGCAAAAACTAAGGAGACGTTATACAGTACCGTTTGTCTCTCCATCCCTTCACAGCACTCCTCAACGCGTGAAAAAGCCATCATCATCCAGGGCATCATCCTTCTCAATCATAGGAAACAAACTGTCGATCCACGCATGGGGGAGTCTAAAGCTTGAAGTGACGCCGACGCGTATACCACCCTCCTGCAAATCCTCAATGCGCAACCGATGTCTCCTCGTGATCGTCTTTTTGCAAGTGATAAATATGGTCTCAATGGGTGACGCGGTGGACTGTCGTTGTTCGATCATCTGCAGTACTGCGTTCAAGTTTTCCGTATGGATGTGGAATTGCTTCAGATGAGGTAAAAGTTGACGAGAACCAATCTGCGCCAGCACCTCATCCGTTACAGAGAATTCGGGTGGAAAGTGGACAGCTTGAAGGGAAGGTAAGCGATCAAGTATAACGGAGCAGTTGATGCGTCGTTGCTCGCTCGGTCGCCACCTTCTGTCATAATGTAACACGGGTATACCGGTATAGAGGACCTCCAGGTTGTTCAACGGGTTTTGGGACAAGAACGTAACAAAGCTAGTATCCCAAGGGAGAATGTCGCCCGTGAGAAGCAGAACCTTGAGTGAAGAAGCTTTTATAGGTCGCAAAAAGTCCGAAAAGTTTTCATAGGAAGCGCAGTCGATCTTCAGTTTACGCAGGCAAGGGATAGGAAAGTTTGGTTTCGATCTCAGGCGACGGGCCAGATCTCCGTCAATGCGTAGCAAGCCTGTATTGAATTCATCCAACACGACGCTTTCTTGGAGTACTTGTAAGACGACATCCGCAGAACATCTAGAGTGTACGTGGATATGAACGAGATTTCTCATTGGGATGTCGAGGGGGACCCTGATGGCGGATACTATATTGTACCTCAAGACAAGATGACGAAGGTAGGGAAGTCCCGTCAGAGATAGTCCGGTGTCCGAATACCTTTCAGCGAGCAACGAAAGGACTTGAAGACGCACCAGATGAGTTGCGCACAACCCAAGTTGTCTGAACATTTGGCCTGATTGGCCCATACACCATAAATACAGATGGGAAATCTGACCGGCGAAGCGATTGATCACGAGGTCGAATAATTCTTCCCAATTATATGAACCCCGGATTTTGAGCTTGAGTGGATACGACTTGCTTCGTTGGAGCCAAATGCTTAGTTTCAAGAGCTGCCGCCGTTCAAGGGTGTGAACCTGAACTTCCGACCACAGCTGAGGGGTATCCAGCGCCACGCGTCTCCATCCGGAACAGACCTGGGAAAGGGAGACTCTAATCTCTTCAGATCTCTGCGGAAACTTCGCAGGTTTATCGGAGACGCAAAACAGGAAAATTTGACGGAGAATTTCGGGTGGCAGCTGCTTGTGAGGAGCAAGAGCGGCCTCGTAGGTCTCTTGGAGCTCTAGACATAACTTTTGGAGTGACAGGGTATCGTGGTATGTCGACTGCGAATTTGCTACGAGATCGTCGATGCCATCTGAAAAAGAGAGAAAGAGTTGGAGGCGATTGCGGACGAGGGCCTCATCAAGGTTCGATAGTCTTTCATTGGATCTTCGCATTCTGTTGTAAAGGGCATCGCTACACCTGCATGACGTACAGTGAGCAAAATGGTAATACAGGAAGCATGGGCTTACTGGAACATTCCAAGCAGTTGGATTGCGAGTTGCAAGTCTGTGGACTGCATTGTTTTGACTGGGCTATAGACGAGAATCTCCAGTCATAGAGGTCTTATATAGTCCATTCACCATCCATCGTGTACATGCCACACGAAATGTGGGACCCGTGCTGCTTATAGGTTCCGATATTTTCGTTCTACAATGGCAGACAATGAGAGAGGACAGGGACACGAGGGTTCCATGCATGAAATAGAAGCCACACCACTAGTAGATTATCTATCGTGTTGATATTTCCAAAAAGGTTCGGACACGATGATAAAGGAAACCTGCAACAGCACTGGGTGGCTGATAAGTAAAACATTCTTCCTGGAGCTGCTGATAGACAACATCACCGGGGTTTCTTTATCATGTTGAGCGCATGTCGTACATCGGTTATTTGTTTCAAGAGCCTGCTGCCAAACAAACGAACCACACACATGAGGGGCAGATATTCACCACTCGAGCGAGATTCTCCATGTCATCACAAACAGCGCTGAAAACTTTTTCAATCGAAAATGATATTCTAGAAGTATCTCCTCAAGATGAAATTTACAGATTCAGTCCGGAGGAGAACAAACGAATTATCCGAGAAGCGTCTTGGAATAGCGAGTGAGCCATTGTGATCCCTCTCACATCGATGCCGGCTCTCAATAACCCTAAGCCCTCGCCATTTCAAGTCATGTAAGATATCTGCAGTTGCACTAATCAAGATGGTAAGGCTTGGTCGCTGACTTGGCGTCTACCATATTATAATTCATGACTGATAGGTGATTCACGCCCGGTCGGGTGTGCCACAAGAGATTATGGGCCTTATGCAAGGGAAAGTTGTAGGGGATTCGGTAGTCGTTATGGACTCGTTTGCACTGCCTGTGCAAGGCACAGAAACCCGCGTAAATGCAGCGAATGAGGCCAACGAATACATGGTAGAATATTTGGAAAACAGTCAAAAGGTTCGTCCAGGAGATGTCAGCATATAGGAATATTAATCTGTTGGTATCCCTGCAGACTGGAAGGTTAGAGAATGCCATTGGGTGGTATCATTCGCATCCCGGATACGGCTGTTGGTTATCAGGCATCGATGTCAATACCCAGATGAACAGTCAAAAGTATCAGGATCCCTTCGTCGCTGTCGTCGTATGTTTATACTACACTCCTCTTATCATTTCCTTAACCCTCCTTTGGCAGATTGACCCCAATCGAACCATCTCTGCTGGCAAAGTTGACATTGGAGCGTTTCGCACCTATCCCGAGAATTATACGCCACCCAACTCAGGAAATTCTGAATATCAATCTATTCCGCTGAACAAGATTGAAGACTTTGGTGTACATGCGAATCAGTACTATCAACTCAGTGTAGAAATCTTCAAATCAAGTCTCGACAATGATCTCCTAGCTATGTTGTGGAATAAGTATTGGGTCAATACGCTCAGTCAGAGTCCTCTGATTTCCGTGAGTCTTATTGTAGTCTTTGTAGTCGGCCATGCAAACCATTGACAAACATATACAGAATAGGGCGTATGCCGTTTCACAGCTCACGGATCTGCACCAGAAACTTTCTTGCGCACAAAGCACCATCGTCAACACACAGGCGCAGGTCCCATCCTTGAAAGACAAAGAACCTTCAAATGCCAATACAAAGGCTTGTTCTTTATCACTTTGTTTTTCATCCACTAAAAGCGGTGATAGGAAAAGGAAGAGAAAAAGAAAGAAGAGAATCAACTCGAAAAGAGCGTGAAAGACAGGCAAGTCATCATTATCACTATTTTCTCGAGGTATTGATCCCATTAATACTAGCACGAGGATCGCTGTCGAGGCGCAACATGGATTGATCGCTCAGATTATTAAAGATGTCATATTCTCTATGAAACCGAACGGCTCGGCTTTGCCAAATACAACACAGATATCTGACGTCGCGGATATGACTATTGGCTGAAAGGATAGAAATTCTTCCTAGCTCACAAGATACATACTTCATTCTATTACAGTTCTTCCACCATTTGTATTGTAGTCTACCACAACAACAAGATGTATCACCGCATGTTCATAGTTTTTGCCGCCGTGCCGAACATGCTGAAAGCTCTTAGTCAATAATAACAAACATTTGAAACCTTCTGCCACCTCCTTCTCCAGGCGTCCTCGGCACTGTCAAGACCTCAAGAAACCGCTATTCAGTAATGTGAGTGTCTCTCGCAGGTCCAGATTGTCTCTTTCATGTCTCCCTGCGCGTCCGAGCGAGATTGAACGAAGGATTGAGATGGATTGACATAGTTTCGGTTGGATGACGGACAACAGCTTCGCCCTTTGCAATGACCAGACACTCAGAATCAATCTCTGACTACTTACCAACAGATAAAATGGGACTCCAGGAGTACCAAATCGTCGGCCGTCACTTGCCCACTGAGTCTGACCCGGCTCCCAAAATCTACCGCATGCGCATCTTTGCGCCCAATGAAGTTGTTGCTAAATCCCGCTTCTGGTACTTCCTTAGGTGCGTCTCCCTTTCCCCTCTAAGAAGGTGAAGCAATACAAACAATACCATGTGTCGCATAGGCAATTGAAAAAGGTCAAGAAAGCCAATGGCGAAATCATCGGCGTCAACGTCGTACGTACCTGCTTACCTTTCATCTCCCCAAAGAATCCCTTGCAGCCCTCAAGAGGCAGGCGGATGGGAATATTGACTGACTTTATGTGGTCTTGCCCTTTTCTTGTGCGGCCYTTTTTTTTGTTTACATTCTAGATCTATGAAAAGAGGCCTTTGAGGATCAAAAACTTTGGTATCTGGCTCCGCTACGATTCACGTTCGGGCACGCACAATATGTAC
>JNHW02000228.1:0-10802 GCA_001691775.3 Amanita inopinata Kibby_2008 | reverse complement strand
GTGCTCCAATTGAATTCTATTACGGAAGCTCAATATTCTGGATTCTCTCCCAAAGCCAGTGACCAGGATAGATAGTGTTTAGGATGAGTGAAATCGAAATCCAAGTTTTTTCAATGTAATATCTTGCTCTCAGTGTGTATTTACAGGAAATGGACTTCTGTGGGGCCGAGGATGACCCGCCCTCCGGGGTTGCCATGTCCAAACTTTTGATCTGGGCTCCGCCTGCAGCGGGCTCGGTGTCCGAACCTCAGTCCAGCCTCATACCCAATTATGGGGGGTCCTCATAGGGCTCGACTACGGAGCAAACCTCTCACCATCAATACCTCGATCACAATGGGTGAGACATTTGAGGCTGTTGAAAATGCCAATACCCATGCCTCTTGTCCCGGTAATTGATTGTTACATCCAGAATTCCTGCTTACGACTGACACTTTTTCTTTTGTAAAAAAAAAAAAGTCAAGGAATGCAAATTGGGAGTGGACGTTATCATAAAATCATGCGATGGCAAGTTTTTCGGAGCTCATAGTGGGAATCTGGAAATGCACAGCGATGGATTTCCTCCTGCGTGCTTTGCATCCAACGGTGCTGCAATTCAGCAAGACCCAGTAGAGCTATCAGAGAGTGGGAAGATTGTGGAGCTGCTTCTCACTTATATGCACAACAGTCGTCAGCCTGATTTAAAACAGCTGGAATTCGACACGCTCAAAGATTTGGTAGAAGCAGTAGAGAAATACGGCATCTATTCTGCGATGTTTGTTTGCCAACTATTCATGGAGTGAGCTGTAAAGTTTTTCCCTTTCCTACACCACCCTAACTGGCAAATATCAAGGAAAGCCCTACATGACCATCCGTTGGACGTATTTACATATGCAACGAAGCATCATTATGTTGAACTTGCCAATGAAACTGCTCCACTCACTCTCCACTGGGATCTTGACGATGCGCAGGCAAATTTGGCCACATCCAAACTTTTTATGGCATGGGTAAGCACACCCCACACAAGAACGATGCTGTTTTTTTTAACATTGCCAGATAAAATATCGCGAGTTCTGGCTGAAAACATACCAAGATGGATTAAAACGGCTGTCAAATGGCAAGCACCGTGAATCCTGTTCACGATGGCATAATCTCTACACCTTCGTGGTCACCAATGCTAGTGTCAGCGACCTGACTTTGCAGATAAATAATGCTGCCGGCAGTTCTAAAAGTTGTAGCGCGTGCATGCTGATAATGAACGAGTGGAAGAAAACTGTTGCAGACATGATTGCAAATATTCCTTCTTTCGATGATGTATACCGATCTGTGAACTCACTTTGATGTACCGACACTATTAGTAAGTGGCCCTGTAATACAAGTAACATCGGTCATTTACATATAAAGCCCAGGTTGTAGCATAGCGTATTGAAGTTTTGTTTATTCAGAACGGATGTATCTAGCCATTTGATGCTTGTATCGACGTCGAAAGCGCGTGAACGCGTTGCCGGATTTAGATTTGGACGGAATAGACAAGCGGGACGCATATCTACCGTGAACATGGCTTAGCAGGAATCTCGAAATGTACAGCGATGGATTCCCTCTTGCGTGCTTTGTGTCCAATCATTGGTGCCGCAATGGCGCAAGTCTCGGTAGAGCTCTCAGAATCCAGCGATACAGTGGAACTGTTTCTCACCTACATGCGCAACTGATATCAACCTGATCTAGAGGAATTTAATATTTGCACGCTCAATTGTTTGGCGGAGGTGGCAGAGAAATACGGCGTCTATTCGGTGATGGCGATTTGCAGAGCCTTCATGCAGTGCGCCATATAATTTACTGTCATAGTAGACCACTTTGACCACTCGGAATTTATATGCAACTAGGAGCACCGCAGACAGACATCCAATCGAAGTTTTTCTTTATCCAACGAAATATGGCTACTTAAAAGTTGCAGATAAAGCTGCTCTATTTACTCTAGACCATTGGAACATTGATCGTGCGCAAGAACGGCTGGCCACACCGAAAATACTGTTTGCCTGGGTGAATATATCCAACTTGGTAATCATGTTATTCATCAATGCATATTTGATACATCAAATATCGAGAATTCTGGCAAAATGCAGACAGTTTTGAACTACTACATCCTCCTCTGGTTGTATCGAGTGGCCATTCCTCCGACGATTGTGCAGCTAGATGGAGCTCTTTCGTCCTCCATGTCATACTCAAGACTACCTTATCAGACCTAAGGTATATTTGCCGTGTAATCGAGAATTGCCTAGGGTTGTCCTGGATGCATAAAGCGAACCGGGGAGTGGAGGCAAAGGATCGGTTATAGGGTTGGGGAGATTCCTCGTTTCTCTAAAGTATATGAATGGTTGACATCTGAGAGACCACTTTGATACGCTCTATTGTCCATAGGCGGAATCAAAAAAGAGATATAGATCAGTTACATTACCTACTTGTACTATCATTGGTCCAGAACCGACATGTTCATTACGGAAGTAATTTGTGTCAGATGGAATGTACAATGTTGGACCCAACTCATCGCGAAGAACGAGAGCGTGAAGACCATTCTGATGACAGTGCCCACAGCAAAATCTGTCGAATTATGTATCGTACATACCCAAGCGATCTTCCATGGGTGGCTCGGCCTGCGTGCGTAGAATTTCCGGGGACAGCTCCTGCATGTCTCTGCCCTTCATAGGGGGAAGGGCCCGCATCCTCTTGTACATCTTGATCATACATCCTCCTCATATTCTCGATAATCCCACCCAGCCACCGCGTCCCATCTGGCTTCCACGCCTGCTTAGAGCAACAGGACTCGATTAACTCTCGCACACGTAGCGTCGAAACGTTGTACTCTTCCTCAAACATATATTCTCCACTCTTTGTAAGTTTTCCCTTGGTCGTCGTAACGCAGGCGTGGTTAACGAATCGCATATCTCGTCGCCCAAAATCGTGAGCGTTGTCACTCCACCAATCTTCCATATCACCTTCATTTTCCAACCCCGTGACGACGACAACGATGGGAACCTTTTCGTCGCAGATGATTTTCTGGAAAAGATCGTAGTTGATTTTCAGTATGTCACGGAAACGAGTGCCTCGAATGCAATAGACGAGTAGGCTGACGCCCCCATCTTTCAAGTTCATGACGAGATCTTGGAGGTTTTGGATGGCCCGTTCGGCTGTGGCGGTCCCATGCTCGCCTTCGTTAAGGCCTATGGTATCCCACAGACGATATTTGCCGTGCTCGAGCATAACATCATGGGGTGTGGAAGCGAATGTACACCCAAGAGCACCACTAGAGACGATAGCCATTTCCTTTCCAGCGATCATGTTAATGAGGGAGCTCTTCCCCACGCCAGTCTCCCCAAATACGATGACATTAGGGGTAGAATCTCCGACTTGGGGATACGCCATGTGTGATGTCTGGTTGATTGGGGAAGTTAAAGGAGTACCATAATCGCTAGCCACGCTAGGCGGTGATTGTATTTGATCCATCTGGGCGGTGGTCATAGTAGGGTTCGACAGTTTTTGGAAATGGTCGTCGTGCTGGGTCTTGTCAAGGAATGACGGTGGTTGCTGAATCTCCTTGTCAGGGCGCATAGGAACGGGCCCGGCGTATGCACCTCCATGGTGCTGTACCGCTGGATAAGACATTCCGACGTCCCTTCCGCCAGAAGCTGCGGTCGCCTGAGTAAAGCTTCCGGGTGGCGGAGGATTGGAATGTGGGGTCCGCCGAACCTGGAAATCATCAATCCCGTTGTCGGTGTGTCCACGTTTCTTGGAACTGGTCCCACTAAAGACTTTATGAGGTTAATGGACAAGCATACAAGTTGATAGCGCACCTGTTGCGTTTGTCAGACATTTCGTTAGTTGAATGTTGCTTGATAGCAAGGAACCAAAGATGGCGTACGAGGACCTGCCAGAGGTTAAAGCTGTTTATGAGAGACCGCTCAAGATTTTTCGGTTAAACGGCCTAGGTGGAAACTGTAAAGTTGAGAATATAAGGATACCAATGTATCGGTGCCTTTCGCGACCATTCTGTATTTTCTCATGATGCATGAGGCCAGTACTGTTCTATTGAAGATCAGATATCACAGAAGCACATAGCAGATGAGGCCACAGCATAGCGTAAGGCTTTCATACTGTGCACTTCCAACACGATGCAACCGCGCAGCTTCGAAGTTCGGAAGCACGGTGAGCCTTGCTTCTTTAGACTGGATAGCACATTTGCGGGTGTTTAGGATATTGGCAGCATCTTTTGAATCTGTGTACCCGCTGCCTACATGAAAAAGACAACCGGTTGCAACATTAAACTGACATACCTAATTGTCCCATTTTAGTTATATTGACGATGTGTCATTCAAGCCTTGTAGTACATTGGGCGCCAATATTGAGGATGGTTATCAATACCTTATTGGACACGTTGGAGACGACCCTAGAACGTTGCAAACACCTGTTTTCTCCGCAGTTCATACCATTCTATCTTTGTCCTAATTGTGATAACCTTGCAGTTAACGGAGGTTGTGAGGACTGCGGTAGACTGCGGGTTTGAGAACGGGTGAATTCACATCTGTGCGACATGCGTACGTTCACCAGAAGCATTCTTGTATCTCTGGAACGTCTGCAATGAGATTAACACGATGCGTTATAAAAACAGAGGACTTGAGGTGCTCACATAGACAGAGTAGCGCTTTGATCTTGTGCAGTCGACCAGTAAGTGGGTTGTACATGGTACCTGCTCTGAAGGCTGATTCGACTATGACGTCGTTTTCAGTACCTCTATGTGGCCGGTACCCAACATCATCCTTTTCGGGGAGACAGGAGCGGGCAAAAGCTCGGTAGTCAACCTAATCGTAGGCGAAAATGTGGCTCCCATCTCCAGTCGATCCGTCGGTTGCACGTTCAAGAGTAACCGGTACACAGCCAAAATCGACCAGTCCCTCTTCTTCATTCACGACACAGCAGGCCTAGACGAGGGGCAGACGGGGACAGTTCCCAGGGAAGACGCTATCGTTCAGCTCTACCAACTATTGCGCAACCTGGAATCAGGCGTTAACCTTCTCATCTTTTGCATGCGCGCACCAAGAATCAAGGAGTCTTGCTATCGAAATTGGAGATTGTTCCGTGAGATCATATGTCGGGACCGTGTGCCCATCGTCTTGGCCATCACAGGTTTGGAAGCAGAGGACAACATGGATGATTGGTGGAGACGAGAGAAGATGGCGTTTACGCGATACGAAATGTTTCCGCATGGAGTGGCGTGTCTGACGGCGACGAGAGGTAAGGAAAAGAAGGGAGGAAGACATCTATATGATGAGGAATATGAGGAATCGCGGGAAAAAATCAGGACGGTGCTTCAAGAAAACTGTCTTGTGAATGCGTGGAGTGTCCCGCCTACACAGTGGTTTACAGAAATCGTGGAGGTGACGTATAAACAAAAGTTGTTCGGCCTCTGCCCGCCGGAGAGGATTGAGGAGACTAGAACGGTTGTTGGCAGGGCGACGCAAGACTTGGTTAGTCGTTGTGAGATGTCCGCAGAGGAGGCACATCGGTTGGCTGAAAGACTGAAGGGGACATGATTGTTTGCATTGAGTGTAGTATAAATGTTATGGAATACCGCACCTAGGTGTATATAGTACTCGCGTGAGTATACAACTTGACTCCAAGCCTTGCCGCATCGGTCTATTGTTTCACATCGAGGGCCTAGGGGGCATGAAATGCGACGTCGTCACCTCCCGTAACATGTGGGTCATAATAACATCTCAATTTGATCTGACTACCTGCTTTCTCCTCGTCCAGATGAGTAAACTCCAACAAGAATGGTACTCAGTGGACGATTGCGAGATAGAGGCTGATGTCACACTCAGGTCCTGTGATGGAAAGTTATTTGGGCCCTTGTCTTGCGCTGCACGACCCGCTGCAATCGGTACACGGCCAAAATCGATCAGTCCTTGTTCTTCATCCACGACAGTCGGTCCAGATGGATACGATATTGGAATGGCTGCCAGTCAGGATGCTATCGCCCAACTCTACCAGCTATTGCGTAATCTCGAATCAGGCGTTAACCTTCTCATCTATTGCATGCGCGCATCAAGAATCAAGGACTCGGGCCATCAAAACTGGAGATTATTTCTCGAAGTCATATATCAGGGCCGTGTGCCAATTGTTCTGGTCATTACAGGTTTGGAAGGTGAGGAGAACATGGATGACTGGTGGAGGCGAGAGAGGAATGGTGGAGGACATATATATGATGAAGAGTATGAGGAATCGCGGGAAAAAATCAGGACGTTGCTTCAAGAAAATTTTCTTGTGAATGCGTGGAAGGTTCCGCCTGGAAGGGCGACGCAAGACTTGACAAGTCAATGTGGGATGTCCAAAGAGGAGGCGCATAGATTGGCTGAGAGGTTGAAAGAGACATAGTAAGTTTAATATCTGTTCCGTATCTAGTACAATGTTGTAAGATGTCTTACCAGTAGTAATGAAACTCGTGTGCGTCAATGAAACCTTCACAACAGGTCTGCACGCAAATCCTCACGATGGCAAACACAGAATTTTGGGATAGATACGACTCAGACGACTCGTCTGGCAGTGGAATGCGATAAACCGCGTCACATTCAAGGTCACAACAAAAGTCACATTTTCCTATTTAGGTAACTCTATATCCTTTCTCATTTCTTTCTGTCATTTTACTTCCACTTTTTGCGGCTTCTAGCAGTTACTATATGACATAGGATCCATACATGTCATCTGCTCATTAACTGAGGAGAGATAACTGTTATCATTTTATATTGATATTACTATGGAAGAAATGCCTCAATATATGGACATGCTGAACAATTGCAGCTGATGAAGACAATGAACAAGCGGTGCAAGTCTGTCATTCAGAAGGCGTACGACCTGCCAGCTCCGCTGCCGGGATGGGCAGCAGTTTGGCTCAGAGATTGACAGCTGTCACACGTCACTAAATCACGTGCCGTTATGTGATTCGAGTTGGGTGTAAAGCGAGAGAAACAAGAATATAACCAAAAAAGGATAGATATATCGGGGGAGGGCTGTTCCCTCTTGCACTCGTCCTTTCCCATTTGACTCTCACCACCATCATCCTCGCCGTTTGCGCCCTCAACATCACCATCACTACCAACCAGCTCTCGCACTCTTGAAAATGGGCGGTTGCGTCTCTACTGTAGACGAAGCAAGTAAGCAACACTCGGAGCAGATAGATAGACAGCTCGAGGAGGATCACAAGAAATACAAGAAAGAGTGCAAAATCCTTCTGCTCGGTATGCCGCTCCCTTGTGGTTATCCCTCTCCACTGACAGAGATATAGGTTCTGGCGAGTCGGGTAAAAGTACGATCGTCAAACAAATGAAGATTATCCATCAGAATGGGTTTACCCCAGACGAGCTCGCAACCTTCCGCCCTATCATATACCAAAACGTACTGGACTCTGCGCAGGGAATTATCCTATATATGCGCAAAATTGGTCACCAGTGTGCTACCCAAGAAACTCGTGTAAGGGTTGCCCCTCATCCCTGTCGTCGTTCGATTCACTCAAGTTTGGATGCGCAGATGTTGGCAGAAAAGATACTCGACTATCAACTCGAACAGGCGGGCACCAAGGATCCTTATTTTTCAACTGAAATCGCAGATGCGATACATCATTTCCAAAAAGACCCCGCTGTGCGCAAGATCATCGACGAACACGTGAGCAAGTTTTATCTCATGGACAGCGCCGAATAGTACGTGGCAGATGCTTCAGCGACGCAATCATTCTCATTTGACTGTAATGTCTCAGTTTTTTTGAACATGTTCAACGAATAGGGTATAAAGACTACCTTCCTAGCGAGACAGACGTTCTTCGAGCTCGCCGAAAAACTTTTGGCATAACAGAAACTAGATTTAACATGGGCCAGTTGTCGTATGTCCATCATGCTGTTTAGTTGCGAACGTCACATTTGCAACTTCTTTTCATCAGAATACATATGTTTGACGTCGGGGGTCAACGCTCGGAGCGAAAAAAGTGGATTCACTGCTTCGAAGCAGTGACATCAATCATTTTTTGCACGGCTCTTAGCGAGTATGATCAGGTGTTGTTGGAAGAAAAAAACCAGGCAAGTTGCGCATATTTAGAAGAGAAGATGATTTGCTTATTCCGACTTGATAGAATCGCATGACCGAGTCGCTGGTCCTATTTGAGTCTGTGATCAATTCGAGATGGTTTCTCCGGACATCCATCATTTTATTTTTAAATAAAACGGACGTGTTCAAGCA
Source organism: Amanita inopinata Kibby_2008 (assembly GCA_001691775.3). Lineage (NCBI taxonomy): Eukaryota > Fungi > Basidiomycota > Agaricomycetes > Agaricales > Amanitaceae > Amanita > Amanita inopinata. Next base: position 2,549 of record JNHW02000228.1, on the reverse strand, counting down.
TAAACTACAAAAGGTGGTGGTGATATGTCTTGTCGACGTGAATAATGCTGATCCGCTGGTACCATAGGTGCCACTAGAACTATATTTTAGCGAATACACGGGCGGCAAGGATGCAAACAAGGCGGCCAAATACATTCTATGGCGGTTCATGCAGGTGAACAGGCCAAGGCTGAGCGTGTACCCTCAGTTAGTCTTGAACTCTGATTCTTGCACTGCACTGGCTAATTTCGAGACAGCCTTACCCAAGCTACGGACACGACGAACATCCGACTGGTTTTTGCCGCTGTCAAAGAAACTATACTTTCCAACGCTCTGAGAGACTCGGGTATTCTATAACTTCAGCTCCCGGGCGCTTTTCTCATCATTTGTGACTTGTACATGGTGGGTCTCAAGCCCGTTTGAATATTCTGAACCGCCGCTTCTTGGTATGTTGCCCGGATTTATATATCCATATGAGGCAATAACCAAGGAGCGACCAAAGGCGACATGCCCATTCTCGTCTCATGCATTTGTCATGTTCCGGCTGACAATGTTTCTCCTTTTGGATAACAGGTTCCCATCCTGTGTCGGTTTCTGCATCTCTGTCCATCTCGTCGCATGAATATCATAACCCGTAATCTCGCTCATCTGCATTGTCCAACTATTGCAACCTATCGTCTTTGCAACGGCTCAACCGCTAGCCTATCATTCGTTTCTCTCTGACCTGCCCCATCTACCGTGTCGTAAACTTTTTTTGAATTCAATTCCCACCTGTCGATCAGTCCTTTTACTCCACATTTCGAACCATACCTCTGCGCCCGGAGCGATACGCGCCGGAACTCTTGGGGATGCAGTACTGGAAGAGCGCAATCCTCGTACGGTTTCAAACCAGTCGTTGTCGTTGCCTCGCGACCAAGAGCGGATACTCAACCGGTGCTTTTGTGTAACCTTGTGGACCGTGATTCTATGGTTAGATGGAATATCCTCTATGCTGTGGTCCACATATGGTTGTTGTCGGCCAATAAGCGCCCGATACATGATGAACTCTTTGTATTTCTTTTTATTCATCGATCTAATAGTGGACGTATACCATATTACAACATGTGATTGGCTGTCGCGTGTACTATATAGGAACTATGCATATTCTTGTGGATAAGCACTAATGCATATCGGCCCTGGTGTTTCATCGACTTGCTAGCCGTGGCTGGACAACTGTATGGGTACTTGTGTTGAGTAGCGTGTCAAGTCAGGGCTATCATTCCATTTATCATTCACAAGTGTTGAATATAATGGCGAGACATACGTATCATCTCCAGTAGTCACGTTGACGACCGTGCCTGTTGCCTCCATCCGCATCCGCCGACGCGTGTGATCAACGTTGCCAGTCCTTCCTTCTGTCCCAAACTTCCAAGTCTTCCAAAGTCTCCACTCCACTTCCACTCTTTTGCTGTTACCCCCCTCGCTTTCCAAAAAGGAAAAAAAAAAAAAAGTCACTCGTTTTGCTGTATAACCCCCTCGACACACAATTTTTTCTCAATTCAGTTCAATCTCAATATCTTCAAGTTGTTGCGATTTAGTAAGAATGGTCCGCTTGATAGCTGCTACGCCTAGATCTGGGTCTGGGTCTGGTGATGGGTTTGGGGGGTGGTGGATGGGTAGGTTGATGGTGTTGGTGGTGGGGGTGGTTTGGGTGTGTGCTGTGCCGGCTGGTTGTCAGGGGCCGCCTCCACCAGGAGGGAGTGGCGGCGGTAAAGGCGATGGAGGTGCTGGTGGTGCTGGTGGCGGTGATGGGGGTGCGGGGGTGGCGTTGGCCCCGTGTGCGATGAGGTGTGTACAGGTGGGTGCGGTCGTTTTGGATTGTCCGTTGAATACGTGAGTCTTCCCCCCTTCCCCTTCCCTTTCCCCATCCGCTTCATTTTATTCATGACCCACCGGAACGCTTTCAAGGCCGGTGGCGCAGTGCGTATGTGCAAGCCCGCAGTCGTTGGTTCCGAGGGTGATGGATTGCGTGACGAAGACGTGTGGAAAGGCTGTTTTGGTACAGGTTGGCGATCAGATTAGGCAGCTGTGTGGGGCTGCGGCCAGTCCTGGTGAGTTAACTACTCAGAGTTTTCTCTTTCTGTTTCCTAGAACGCTAAACTCTAACCTACCAATCTACTTCAATACTCACCCACCAACTTACCAACCTACTAACCTACCAACCCGCTTGCTCGCCGCTTCGCAGCATCATCCTCCGCTCCCACCGTCACTCCCTCGACCAACTCAATACCCGTCGTATCAGCGGTGACGCCGACCCTAGCAACAACCTCGAACACGCAAAGTACGTCTGCGACGAGTACGGTGGTGGTGGTCACGACCGTTCCTGGCGGCGACACTCCGTATAGCGGTGCGGTGAGAATGGGAATGGGAACGGGTCTGACGTTGGCGTTGACGGTGGTGGTGGTGGTGGTGGGGGTCGCGCTTGGGGGTGCTTTGATTTGAAAGAATTGAAGCTTGAAATTGAAAGAGCAATAGCTCTCGCTCGCGGAGTGGATTATTTATCTTTTGCGTCTTTCCTTTTTTTTTTTTTT
>JNHW02000227.1:0-11000 GCA_001691775.3 Amanita inopinata Kibby_2008 | reverse complement strand
GATATGAGGCGTCACTGGCAGACGCTGTTGCACTCTGCGCGTCAGTTCAGGTGTCAGGGGTGTCAAAACTTGTACACGAGGTCGGACCCATTGAACCGTCATTTGAGGACCAGTCGGGAGTGTAGGAAGAGAATGTCGCGAAGGGCGTAGAGTGGCTAGGCGGGCCATTCTGAAACCCTAAACGTAAAGTTATTACTGTATTTTTATGCGTTTCATTTCCGTTATTTTTTCTGTTGATTTGGTTCTCTTGTTATCATTAATATTCCTCCATTCCCTATCTATCTCTGCTTTTGCATAGTTGGCTCTGGATTCCTCATACCTTTCATACTGGTGTATTCCCTGCTGTTTTCTTATCCCTGCCTCATGTAATGTCTCCACTTTGTGATGTGAGCCAATTATCATCACATTAGATATTGTACCTTTATTCTGTCTGTATTTTTTTGTCTTAGATATGGGCCTACTGCGAGCCTTAATAACTACTTGACCACAAAATGAAATGGCAAGCAAGTATGCTGGGAGGAGCCCCACTTGCATGGCTGTGGAGGTGATGTTGTTGACTGCACCTTTGACATATGCAGATAGGTTTCATATTCATCATCCTGGAGGGTTATGGCATGGGTTCCTACCTCTTGTTGACGGTCTGCAATATTCATTTGTGGCACGCTGAAGGTGTTTTCAGACGTCTCCCTTTCCAATGCGTGTATTATCTTGCGGCGTTTTTCCGTCCTCTCGTGGCGATTAACGATCCAGCTATCTTTGACGCTAAGAACTGGAAATACGGTAACCTACAAATTCATCCCCTGACTGGCCTGGGTGCTCAGTTTTCTTGGGGAAAGACATCTCCTCGGCCGACTTTCCAGGCATATACCCCGTAAACGGCGCGTATAAGGGTCCACAGCCAACGCCACAATTGCATCCTCATCTTCGACTGGAGCGGACGATAATATCTGTCCCTAAAGTCTACCCTGGTGATGCTGTATTTTGGCACTGTGACGTCGTTCATTTCGTTGAGGTTGAACATACAGGACCGGGGGATTCTGCAGGTTAGTCTGCGTGATGTGTACATGTTCTTTTGAGCCTGACATCTGCTTTTCACTTGGCAAGTCATGTACATTCCAGCCGTGCCGCTTACGCCAATGAACAATGCTTATATAGAAAATCAGAAAGAAAGATTTCTGAAAGGAATCAGACCTTCGGACTTTCGACAGGGAGTGTCTGAGGCTGGGTTTGTTGGGGTCGCGACCGTTGAGGACATTGCATCTCCGGCAGACAGGCGAAACAACAGCGCAACAGCGATGATAACAGCCTGCGTCAGGCCTTCGAGATTGACCTGCCTTGTGACCAAAGACGACCTCGGCTGCGTCTGCAACTTATCCAGCGACAACAAGGCGATCCTAACCAAACTTGATTTTGAACTCGAAATCAGATTCAAAATCAAACTCTGTATTCGAGGTGGTGGACGACTACGGTGAGTGCCGTTGACCCAGACCCACTCCCTGCGGTGGCGCATGGCGCATCGACGTACTGCGAAGGGCAATTTGAAGACGCGTCCTCCGTTGTGTATGCCAACACATGCCCACTCCAGAGCCACTGATGGAACGAGTTCCTACTCTGATAGAGAAAGGATGGACGCACTGTTTGTGTATCACGTCACCGACCACGGCCAGTACAGATGATGGAAGGGGGAAGGAAAGAAGATAGACGAAGATAGACAATCAAGTTAGAAGTTGCCGCTGGTGGCTGACACTGCGAGGTTCGACTGGCATTGCACCAACTCTGGCCCGCATGAACGATGAATATTTGAATGGTGGAGGATGCATACAGTATGGCACATCAACTCAACATCAAGCAATAACCACAGGCCCCTATTGAGGTACACCAATTGATCTAATGAATGGATAACTATATGATATCCCTCAGTCAAGTGTAAAAGACGAGGGTAAAAATCATGTTTATCAACGAAAAAGATAGAACGTGAACGCGGGAAAGAAATAGCATAACCGGTAATCAAATGAAAGAAAGATAAGTGTCAATATTTGAAATCAATGTAATGGTACCGGCTTGTAAGCCGACAGTCCCTTCCCCTGAATATTCCGTTTGAACAACGAAAATCCAAACATCAAGGCAAGCGCAATAACAATGACTTGTGTAGACCCCCTAGTCAACAAGCGAGCAAGTAAAATACTGCTGTAGGTGGCGAGGGTTATGTGGAAGGACAGCACGAGATAACCTGCCAAGTCAAACAGGGCACGGACCATCAAAAGTGGCCAGATCAGTGCCGCCATCGGGAGCAGGACCTTGAAAGTTTTCATCAGTCCCACACTAGAGAATCTAGTACTCTCATGCTACTCACGTTATTGTCAAAGAGAACTAAATGGAAGGGAGAGCTAGCCTCGTCACGTTTCACCCAGAGGGAGATCGAGTCGAAGCCAATGATAAGAGCAAGGACAATGGAAACCGCAAGAAACGAACGGTACAAACTATTGGAGAGGATGCTCAAGTCATGTGTGTGTTTGTGGAGTGGCATCCCAGGGATTGCAGCACGCGCGATGGCATACACGAGCATGAAGAGCAACAAGATGCCAACCACGAAACCCTCAATCAGACCGAACGTAGTGAAGCCCACCGGCTGACCTGTTCTCGGTGAGATCTGCGCACTCCGGCGGTAGGCAAGGAGGAGGAGCAGGCCAGCATACAAAAGGATCAGTGCTACCTCCTCCATGAAACCCGCCGCCGCATACACCCCGTGGTTGAGCCTGGTTCCAAACTTAATCTGAAACTCGATAACAGCTTCCACCACAAACCCGATAATCGATGTCGAGAGTGTGAGAACCATGATGAGGACAAAGGGCACCCTGAATCGGTAATCCTGCTCGGCGGTGCGCTTGTAGAAGAGGGCGAAAGCGGCATGACCCAACTGCAGGAAGCTGATGACGGCAAAGATCAGAAGGGAAACCAAGTTGGCTTTGTCAATAGACCGTATAAGGGCGGTGTCGCCTGGACGTGCAAAGGCAGTGGAGGGTAAGGAAAGAAGGAGAGTGCATGCCATGAGGCGAGAGGCGTTCATCGCGGCCATAGTTGATTGATTTGCCTGCTTGGAATGCAGAGAGGGAGCGGGAGAGGGGGGAGGGGGGAGGGAGATTGACTTTGGAAGGGCTGAGACTTCGCCACACTAGTTAAATGCTTATCTCTAGTCGCATCCGAAGCTGCAGACGGAACAAAACATATGCTCTGCATATGCATCATACATGCCGTCTTGATGATCATGTCAGAACATCAAATGTTTTTGGGCGGTGCCAGTAAGATCATTCGAGGAGACATCGCATCATGGCGATGCTTGCAGTAAAACGGCACATGCTCGTGTTGCATGGAGTCCTGTCAGCACGCATCAAACTTTTGAGCAAGACATTTTAATTTTAAAAAGGTTGTTACCAAAATATCCGTGCATGAAAAATGGGCAGTTTGCTGTAACTGAAGCGTGAGTGGTCAGCGCACTGATTGCTGTGTTGCCGGTTGGCTTTACTGTCAGACTCTCAGCCCACCATCGCATGATGTGGGTGTAAACTTGCTCGGTACCGTCTATCTCAACATCGCCGCGATGGTGAAGTTGATAATGCGGTGATGGCGGTGCAAAGCATGGTGCGGATGAATGGGGTTCGGTATTCCTGCTCTGCGGGTGTGTATGTTTGTACAAGAGGGTAAAGGTGCGTTGTAGTTGGAGAATAGCGTTGCCGAGGGGAACCACACCGTATTGATAACAATCAGGTTACATTACATTAGAAATCAAATTTCAAACCTGACCCAACCACTACAATACCGCCTTCAGTGGTCTCATCCTGAACCATCGGTACCATTCCTAACACTGGATACCCAAATAACAGCGCAATGGTCAGACCTTCGAGATTGACCGCTCGCAAACGAATGGTAAAATGACATCGTCTGCAATCTCGAATAAAGCTAGGACGGTGAGGATGGGCTTGAGATTACAAACAGGAGCGGGCGCAAAACCTACAATTAAGGAACAAAACATCATGTCAAGAAGAAGAGGCACTGGCTCACATTACAGTCAAAAGCCACCACTACTGCGGCGAATCCACCGAATCAGTGTCGACTTGCCCAAAGCCATGCTACCATCACCGTCAAAACACAATAAACACCCAAATAAATCCATAAATCACCTCCACCATCATCCGCAACCCATCTGGCGACAACAAGGCGATCCTAACCAAACTTGAATTCGAACTCGAAATCAGATTCAAAATCAAACTCTGTATTCAGCCAGCGCTACTAAGTACAAGGCTAGGACCGACAACATCTTGCCTATCACCACCCACCCCGGCATTCCCCGCATGCTCACCTCAGAAAACTATGCATCGACGTACGGGCGAGGGCCACTGTGGAGATGCATGCCCTCCGTTGTGTATGCTAACACACTCTCGCCCAAAGCCACCAAGAAGCGTTCCCATTCGAATAGAAAAAGAGGAGGGATGGACACACCGCTTTGTAGTCCAAGCCAGTCATCCGTCAGAGGTATGGAGCGAAGAGTTCCTCAAACACCGGAAGGGGTGCTGAAGCACACGCGATGTCGAAGTACCTGGGAGACAAACCCATCATCAGCTAAAAGCCGAGTGCATCCCTAAACCACAGATTCCCGGTGCCAAGAGCCAGCGACGGCAACAACCGCCAAGGGCGCGAACATCAACAATCGAACACCCCCACCGCCAGATGCTACGCAGACTGACAGGGAGGGGTGCTACTGGGGAACGGGCTCTGCCACGACCGCCGAGGTGGTTGGCGACCATGGTGAGTGCCATTGACCCCGACCCAGTCCCTGCGGTGGCGTTTAAATGTATCGACGTACTGCCAAGGACGTTGTGAAGACGCGTCCTCCGTTGTGTATGCCAACACACGCCCACTCGAGAGTCACTGACGGGAAAGGGCTCCTAGTCTGATAGAGAAAGGATGGACGCACCGTCTATCTATCGAGGTCATCTATTCGTCGCCAGTATGAGTGATGGAAGGAAGGAAAGAAGATAGACGGTCAAGGGTTGGGTGAAGATTGGATTATAAGCTGCCGCCGGTGGCTGACATCTGAGAGATTCCCACAAGGCGGAACGTTCGATCGTACTGGATGACATGTGCTCTATTTTCGACTTGAAGTGATTCGTTGATTGAGCGAATCTGTCAAACACTGGGAACGGCATTGCGCTGACTCTGGATCCGCATGAACGATGGAATGCATAAAATGTAGCATTGAATTTGTATGGTCTGATTGAATTGTACCCCAATACTATTCGTTTGGCGTATCAACTCAACGTCAAGCAGCGATCACAGGTCCCCTCCCCTCCCAGACGTGACCAACATTCCGTTTGAACACCGGAAATCCAAACATCAAGGCAAACGCAATAACAATGACTTGCGTAGACCCACTAATCAACAAACCAGCAAGCGTAACACTGCGAATGGTGACGAAGGCCATGTGGAGAGACAGCACGACCTCACTTGCCAAGCTAAACAGGACGCTGATCATCAGTGGCAGTAGCCAGATCACTGCTGCCATCAGGAACAGAACCTTGAGGGTTTTCATCAACCCCACACTAGGGAGTCTGGTACTCTTAGGTTACTCACGTCATTACCAAAGAGGATTAGATGGCGGGGAGAGCTATCCTCATCACGTTTCATCCAGAGGGAGATCGAGTCAAAGCCAATGATGAGGGTGAGGACAAATGGAAGCTCAGTCGCGAACCCTGTGGAAAGTCTTGGTAAGTCACATTAAATTAGAAACATTTATGCAAACCCGACCCAATCACGCCGGCTTCAGTGAGTTCTCAGCCTGAACTATCGATGCCCTTCACAACACCGAATACCCAAATAACAGTGCTATGGTCGATACTGACCTGGCTCGCAAACGACTTGTGACCAAAGGCGACCTCGTCTGCGTCTGAAACTTATCAAGCGGTCCTAACCGAACTTGAATTCAAACTCGAAATCAGATTCAAAGTTGAACTCTGAATCACAGCCAGCGCTACCACTATCACCACCCACCCCAGCATTCCATGTGCTCACATCAGGAAACTATGCATAAGATACCAGTGTCCTCTGATCAACGTGATCCCATTATCCAACAGGCAAATTTGAACGATTAGCCGTCCACAACTCGCTCTCTTCATGGCACAAACGTCACACCTTGAAAAACAAACCTTCATCAGCGAAATGCTGAGTGAGCCCATAGCCTGTCCAAAAATGCCCGCTCTGTTCGGGTCGGTGTGCACGGTAACAGCCGCCAAGAGTCTGCCATGCAACAACAAGAGCCCCGCCGGACGCGACGCAGACCAACAAGGAGGGGCGCTATTGGGGAACGGGCTCTGCCATGACCGCCGAGGTGGCTGACGACCATGATGAGTGCCATTGATCCCGGCCCAATCCCTGCGGTGGTGTTTGAATGTATCAACGTACTACTGAGGGAACTGTGGGGATGCACGCCCTCCGTTGTGTATGCCAACACACGCTTGCCCACTACCACCAGGAAATGTTCACACTCGAGAAAGGGATGGACGCACCACTTTATAGACCAAACCAGTCACTCGCCAGATGCATGGGACAAAGACCTCCACAAATACCGGACAGCGAAGTGCTGAAGGATACGCGATGTCCGATGAGGAATTACTTGACAAGCTACCGTGCAGAAAATCCGTCATCAGGTAAAAACCGAGTGCGCCCCCGAACCACGAAATCCCGGTGCCAAGAGCGAGCGAGGGCAACAACCGCCAAGGGCACGAACATCAACAATCAAACACCTCCGCCGCCAAATGCTACGTGACCAACAAGGAGGGGCGCTATTGGGGAACGGACTCTGCCACGCCCACCGAGGTGGTGGACAACCATGATGAGTGCCATTGACCCCGACCCAGTCCCTGCGGTGGCGCATGGCGCATTGACGTACTGCCAAGGGCGTTGTGAAGACGCGTCCTCCGTTGTGTATGCCAACACACGCCCACTCAGGTGTCACTGACGGGGAAGGACTCCTACTCTGATAGAGAAAGGATGGAGAATTATCAAAAGTTGCACGGACGCTGGATTATAAGCTGCCGCCAGCGGCAGACATTGCGAGATTCCCACAAGGTGGAATGTTCGATCATCCTGGATGACATGTGCTCTATTCTCGTCTTGAAGCGATCGGTCTGATTGAGCGAATGTGTCAAAAACTGGGAACGGCATGGCGCTGAGTCTGGGTGCGCATGAACGACGGATGGTATAAAAGGTAGCAATTAAATCAACTCCAATACTAATTGTTAACATTTTAACAAAAGGATATGGTATGGCACATCAACTGAACGTCAAGCAGCCCTTCCTTCCTTACCATGAACAATTTTCCGCCCGAACAACGGAAATCCAAACATCAGCGCAAGCGCAATAACAACGAGTTGCGTAGACCCATTAATCAACAAACTAGCAAGTGCAATACCATAGCTGTCGATTTGGGCTACGTAGCGAGACAGCACGACATCATATGCCAAGTCAAACAGGATGCGGACGATCAAAAGTGGCCCGATCACTGCTGCCATCGGGAGCAGAACCTTGAGGGTTTTCATGAGCCCCATATTAGGGAGTCTAGTACTCTTTATTACTCACGTTGTTGTCAAAGAGGTATAAATGGCGGGGAGAGCTAGCCTCGTCACGGTTCTTCCAGAGGAAGATCGAGTCGAAGCCAATGATGAAGGTAATGACAATGGAAGCCGCAAGAAACGGATGGTACAAATTATCGGAGAGGATGATCAAGTCAGGCGTGATTTTGTGGGGTGGCATCCCAAAGATCGCACTGCGCGCGATGGCAGACGCGAGCATGAAGAGCAATAAGACACCAACTACAACACCCTCAATCAGACCGAAGGCAGTGAAACCCGCCACCTGTCCCGTTCCCGGCAAGATCTGCGCGCTCCGGCGGTAGACAAGGAGGAGGAACAAGCCAGTATACAAATAAATTGGTGTCACTTGCTCCGTGAAATTCAGCGCCGCATACGTCCCTGGGCTGAACACGCTGTTCGACTCAACCCGAGACTCGACAATGGCTCCGATAACAAACGCGACAATCGACGTCAAGAGGGTGAGAACCATGATGAGGACAAAGGGCACCCTGAATCGATAATCCTGGTCCGGGGTGCGCTTGTAGAAGAGGGCGAAAGCGGCATGGCACAGCAGCAGGAAGTTGATGATGGCAAAGATGATAAGGAAGGCCAAGTCGGCTTTGTCGATAGAGATGCGCTGTGGGCTCAGATGACTGAGGACTGGGCGTGCAGAGACACTGGTGAATAAGGATAGAAGCGTGCATGCCATGAGGCGAGAGGCATTCATCGCAACTGTTGATTGATATGACTGTGAAAGGCTTGGAATCCGGAGGAGGAGCGGGAGGGGGGGGGAGAGTATTGACTTTGGGAGTGCTGAGGCCTCGTCATCCTAAATACTTATCCTCTAGTCGTGTCCTAGGCTGCAAATCCTGGAATAGAACAAAACATATGCTCTGCATATGCATCATACACGCCGTTTTGATGATCATGGAGTCAGAACATTAAAGTTTTTGGGTGGTGCAAGTAAGATCATTCGAGAACAAGGACATCGCATCATGGCGATACTACGCAGTAAAACGGCACATTACTTCTCGTGTACGGCATGGAGTCCTGTCAGCGCCCAATCAAACTTTGAGTGGGACGTTTTAACTTTGAAAAGATTGTTACCAAAACATCCGTGCGTGAAAAAATGGGCAGTGTTGCAGTAGCTTTGAAAGCGTGAGTGCTCAGTGTATTGATTGTTATGTTGCCGGTCGACTTTCAGTACATCTTGTGACTTGGGGCATCCTGTGAAGTGAGTCAAGCGAGCTGGTTGGGTGGGCGGGTGAGATTACGAACAGGAGCAGGCGCAAAACCTGCAACCAAGTAAGAAAACATTAGGTCAACATTTCGCAGAGGCGCTGGCTCACGTTATAATCAAGAAGCACCCACTCTCGCGACGAATCCACCACCACCATCACCGTCAAAATACAATAACCTCCAAAATATCCTATAAATCACCTCCGCCACCATTTGTAATGTATTTAGGGAAACAAGGCGATCCCAACCAAACTCGAAATCAGATTCAAAAATTAAACACTGTATTACAGCCCCCACGAGGCCATGGCCAACGACATCTTGCCTATCACCGCCCACCCCAGCATTCCCCACGCGCTCACATCAGGAAACTATGCGTAAGACACCAGTGTTCTCTGCAATCAACATCGGTGCCATTATCCAACAGGAAAACTTGAGTGAGAGCCCCGCCGCCAGACACGACGCAGACCAACAACGAGGGGTGCTATTGGGGAACGGGTTCTGCCACGACCGCCAAGGTGGTTGACGACCATGGTGAGTGCCATTGACCCCGACCCAGTCCCTGCGGTGGCGTTTAAATGTATCGACGTACTGCCAAGGGCGTTGTGAAGACGCGTCCTCCGTTGTGTATACCAACACACGCCCACTCGAGAGTCACTAATGGGAAAGGGCTCCTCTGATATAGAAAGGATGGACGCACCTGGCGGCTGACATTGCCAGATTCCCACAAGGCGGAACGTTCGATCGTGGTGAATGACATGAGCTCTATTTTCGTTTTAAAATTCGTAAGGTCTGATTACATTGTACTCCAATACTATTCGTTAACATGTTCAACAACAGGATACTATATGGCGTATCAATTCAACGTCAAGCAGTGATAGGCCCCTTCCCCTCCCAAACGTGACCAACATTCCGTTTGAACACCGGAAATCCAAACATCAAGGCAAACGCAATAACAATGACTTGCGTAGACCCACCAATCAACAAACCAGCAAGCGTAATATCGCGAAAGGTGGCGAAGGTTATTTGGAGAGACAGCACGACCACAGTTGCCAAGTTAAACAGGACGCTGACCATCAAAAGTGGCCAGATCACTGCCGCCATCGGAAGGAGAACCTGAGGATTTTCATCAGCCTCACGGTAGGGAGTCTGGTACTCTTATGTTCTCACATTATTGTCAAAGAGGACTAAATGGCGGGGAGAGCTATCCTCATCACGTTTCACCCAGAGGGAGATCGAGTCAAAGCCAATGAGGAGGGTGAGGACAATAGAAGCCGCAAGATACGGGCGGTATAAATTTGCGGAGAGATTGAACATGTCAGGCGTGATTCGGTCGAGTGGCGTCCCAAAGATCACAGTATGTGCGATGGTAGTTGCGAGCATGAAGAGCAACAAGACGCCCACCACAACACTCTCAACCAGGCCAAACGCAGTGAAGCCCACTGGTTGACCTGTTCCCGGAGAGATCTGCGCCCTCCGGCGGTAGGCAAGGAGGAGAAGCAGGCCACCATACAAAAGGATCGGTCCCACATCCCCCATGAAAGTCAGCACGGCAATCGTCCCTGGGGTAGAGTTGCTTTGGGTAAAAAAAACCTGATACTGGTTAACAGCTTCCAGCACAAACTCGATAATCGACGTCAAGAGTGTGAGAATCATGATGAGGATAAAGGGCACCCTGAATCGATAATCCTGCTCGGCGGTGCGTTTGTAGAAGAGGACGAAAGCGGCATGGGACAACTGCATGAAGCTAATGGTGGCAAAGATGATAAGGAGGGCCGAATAGACAATCTCAAAAGGCGTGATGGGTGGGTTCAGATCGTCGAGGACGTTGCCATGCCCATGTAGGGCGGTGCGGCTTGCGCGTGCAAAGACGGTGGTGGGTAAGGATAGAAGGAGGAGTGTGCAAGCCATGAGGTGAGAGGCGTTCATCACAACCATTGCCGGTTGATTTGCCTGTGGAGGGCTTGGAATGGGGAGTTTGGAAGGACCGAGGCTTCGTCACTTATCCTAGTTAAATATTTGTCTGGCTGCAAATCCTGGAATGGAACAAAACATATGCCCTCATGTCAGAACGTCAAAAGTTCCTGAACTTACTTTTAGGAACACGATGACATCGCATCATGATGATACGCAGGAAAT
>JNHW02000226.1:0-11144 GCA_001691775.3 Amanita inopinata Kibby_2008 | reverse complement strand
TACACGGTGATCCATTTATCATCCGGGATATGTTGCTCGGTCTCTCGACTGGTGCATCCGTCGATAACATGTATTACCCACCTGGCGTGACATTTTCGGCGGATGTTGAGATATTCGGCAAGAAGGCCAGACTAGCGAGCGAGATAAACAAGACCATTCCTGGTTTCAAAATGAACGGCTCCATAGAGGCTTTCCAGTTTGGCGCGCTCGCTGTGAAAGGAGCAACGGGTGCTGACCCCACTCTGGATGTTATAATCGGCCCCGGAGCACAGCGTCTATATGTCGATGGCGAAATTGATCTGTTTGACAGCTCAATCTCAATTCGCCTACTTGCTGACATCACCCCCAAGTTAAACATCGCCTTCAATACGACGCTTAAATTCACCGATCTATTCGATTTTGACGTTCATGCAGAGGCGACCGATTCATCCGATAGCCATGACTCGGATTTCGTGTTTAGTGCTACGATGCATCAGCAGATCCTGGACTATTTAGTGGCTCATGCCAACACATACATGTTAACCGCCAAGCACGCGGCTGATGATGGAATGGAGAAAGCAAAGAATACGCTCATGCTGGCTGAACAAGACTACAGTACGAACCTTGCAAAGGCTCAGGCGTCGCTCGATGAGAAGCAGAAGGCATGGAATGAACACCGCGATAGGGACACGCAAAGGTCAAACCAGATCAAGGCAGATGCTGTGCAAAAAAGGAAACAGCTGGAGACGGATATCGCAGTTGAGAAAAAGGCATTGGATGATGCCATCCTTGCTCTTGAGAAGAATCTCGAAAATGCGAAGGAGAAAGCTGCACTGAGGATCAAAGAGCTAGAAAAAGATGCTACAGATGCAAAGACGGGAGCCGACCGCGAAATGGACACTGCCTTATGTAAACTTCACAATACGCAAGAGAACTTTAGCCACAGGTTTGGAGATGTGGAGCATCAGCTACAAGAGGCCGAAGTAAGATTGCAACGTGCTCAAGGTATGTTTTTGACCATAAGATGACATCTCCTCTGACAGGGATTGGCTTGTAGATGATGTAGCCGGACTGGATCATCGTCTTGCAACCATCAGATGGCCAATGGCGGACAAGGCATGTGCTTCATGCCTTTTGCTCCTTGCTGAGATTCCTAACTTAACGCTCATGTAGGCTCTGATCAGCGGAGAACTTATGACTGTGAAATTAGCCAAAGATAGTGCTCTGAATGCCGCCAAGTGCATGGTGGCTAATGTAGAAGCCATCCTTCACGGCTCTCAATATGCCACTCTCAAAGCACTCGTTGAAGCTGCGGAGAACGGACTTAGAGATGCACAACAAGCAGCCGACAAGCGTCTCGGAGAAGCCCACGCAGCACTCGAGGCCGGAAAAGCAGAAATGGAAGCGTTGGTGAAGGATTCTGAAAACAAACTAGCACGCGCAAAGGTCAGGTGCGATCAATCTGATGCCCGTGATGCCGCCAAGAAGGCCCTCGATACATTCGGAAGCGAAGAAGCTAGGCTCTTGGCTAATGCTCGGAAGCTGCTGAATGATTTAGCAACCTGCGACGAGGGGGCGGCCTTCCAGTCTGCGCAGGCGGCACTGGTAGTTGCAAAAGCCGGTATGAAGGAGATCGAGATTGCACGCGGAGCTCTCGTTGTAGTGGAGGAGGGTGTTGATGCCACAGAAGCTGTCGGTAGCTGGATGGCCAAGGCGGGTAACATTTGCAGCATCAAAGAAGTCAAGGTGACAGGCTCTTTGCGTGGAATACGGAACGGACGATCTGGTCTGAGCGCGACGGTCAGCGGAACGTTTGCTGGGAAAGACTTTGCTCCCATCACCATCGATTACCATCCTGAAAAGGCGGAGGAGTTCATGAAAGAGCTTTACGGTGAATTTTGGAGCATGGCGAAGGCAGACGTTCATGCGTCTAGACCAACAGTTGAGAAGTAACTTCAGAATGTGAATGTTGTGACGAAGTTTGTCATTGTAAGCACACTGCATGAACATGCGTGTATGTTTTTTTCCTGTCTATGGACAAGATCAATAAGTCAATCCAAATTTTGTAATTTTTACACAACGTCTGCCTTCCAGCTTTGAAAGGGCCCCCTCTATCGCTGACTCTGACTGCTGCTATAACCACCAACAAAGACTGTTTGGAGTCAGTGAAGCTAGAATCTACCCTAATAACGCAGTCGCCGAAGTGCCGGGCAGGATCCAAACGGCTCTACTGATGGCAGTGGTGATAAGATGTAGTCCGATAATTGCTACACAGTCGTTTCCATCACCCTACAACACCCCACCACCCTTACCACCCTCTGCGCTCAAAATCAGCCAATGTATCCCGAGTCACTTCCTCCATTGACCTATACTTCAATCCCAAGATCCTCTGCTCTTTTGATGTATCATAATTGATCTTGTACGGCGCCCCTTTCCCCGCACCCGGGTTTCCGACCGGAAGGGCTTTAGCGGTGCCCGGCGCATGTGAGGGGATGGGAGATGGTGAGAGTGAGTTGGCGACGTCCACTGGGTGCAAAGTTCAGTATCGGCAAGTCCAAGCTTACCCATGGGAGAAAAAAAGGCGTATAATGGCTTTTACTCACGCCAATCCTGGAAAACAAAAGGTCCTATAATGGCGCCAAAAGACTTATCAACATCTTGCATCCGGAGATGACATTGGGACTCACCAGCGCTAACTATGATTCTCTCGCCGCCAGCTTCAGGTATAACCAAAGACTTGCTGAGTGCAAGTGCGAGATCACGAACATCGATATAACAGCTGCCATTTGTAGCAAGTGCCTCGTTGGATTTACCCGAGCTGCCTGGAGCAACGACGTTGTTGTAGAATTCCTTCGTCGAAGTGTTGAGCTCGGCAGGGGATGCCACTTGGTGGATGAACGGCTGTTGTTCGATATTGTGTAAGCATCAAAGGTAGATCGGGATTTTTGTGAGATAGGTACTCACGCCGAAGATCTACGATTGTTACTCGCAATTAGTATCAGACTGGTGGAGTACATCTGCCACGCACGAAGGGAGGGTTGAGGACAACCAAATCCCAGTTGACTTCCTTCTGGTGTTCGCGCCAGAATGACCAGGCGGCTGCAAATGGTGCCAAAATGATCAATGGTGGGAGAGTGCACAAACAAGGCAGCAAGCTCACCTTTCTCGGCCAGCGTCTTGGATGCACGGTACTTTGCGCCAGCCGAGGAATTCTGTCCAAGTCGTTCAACCTCCTCGATGGCCTGGTCGTTCCAATCGCTTTCCGTGAATGTAAGGGGTTCATCGGCGATGCGCATAACACAAGCAGCCGAGGCAAGGATGACGACACGTTTCACGTTGGGGCTAGACATTTAATGATGATACACAATATCAGCTTTGGATGAGGACGGTGATGTTTGTGCGTGGCCTACATGCTCACAGTGGCTGTGTGAGATGGACTTACGCGCTCATGACTGCACTCTTGAGTATTCCGATGGTTCCGTTCACAGCGGGACTGATGAGTTCTTTAAACAGTTATTACCCATGTAGTGAATCAGACTAGCTTGAGATCGTCACATACCTTGCGGGTCATCGGCATTGAAATGGAATGGGGAAGCTGTGTGTTCGATAGCGTCTACACCCTTGACAGCTTCATCAAAAGCTCCCTCCTACAGAAACCATACAAAATAGTGAATATATGCGCGCATAAATGGCTATATATTGGTCAAACTAACCCTGGTAATGTCCTCAACAACGACGAGTTCGAATTTGTCACCATATGACTTGAACAACTCCTTCAAATGAGTGCCTTTTGCCTCTGAACGCACAGTACCGCGGACTGCATAACCTTGCTCAAGGAGGGTCTGAACTAGCCAAGCCGCAGCATAACCGTTGGCGCCAGAAACGAGGATCTTTGAGCCAGGAGTGATGACAGGCATGTTGAGAGTGAAATCAAGGAATGGGCATTTCGACAAAAGCCTTTTTATAAGGCAACAGATGGTTAATCTGATTGCTTATTCAGTAAAAGTGATATGTTGATAAGTTGATTGATTGAGCTTTGATAAAAGATTAGATGTAAGATCAAAGACACGCAAATGACACCAACCTCTCGACTGCCTCCCATCCGAACCATCGCCTCAAATTCTTCACAAGAACTCTTCCAAGCCTTGCAATACCTTCGTAATCTCTATCACCCACCAGTCAGAGGCTCAAGACGCCGTCGAAGTGACAGTGATGCCGTCTCAATCTCACAGAGCACTGATTCCAACCCATGCTCACACCTCGACCCGTTCGAACGAAATTACGCCATCAAGTGGCTCACATCTCTCCTCTCTCACCTCGAGACCCGAACCATAAGTGACATCCACGACTCTGAACCACTCGTTCAATCTGCCGCTTCAATTCTTGCTCTCTGTTCAGGCACCTCAGCTGCAGGAACGTTTTATAGGAACTTTAACTTCGTTTCCAGATATTTGCAGTCTTGCTCTGTGTGCGTTCGTGTCAAGGATGTCCCTCTGAACAACGGTGACTTTGATAGTATGGGTGCTCAGACGTGGGGTGGCGCTTGCATACTCTCCGAGTCGATCGTAGACGAGCCTTGGAAATTTGGTCTTTGTTATCCACCACGGGCAGGAGCTGTTAGCAATCCTAATTCTACGAAACCACCCTACTCTTTGCTTGATGTCGCGATTCCACGGGAACAACGGCTTCGCATTCTTGAGCTTGGCGCAGGCACTGGTCTCGTTAGCCTCACTATAGGAAAATTACTGCAAGACTTGATTTCTTCATACGATATCCCAGTTGACATCCCTTCAGTACCTCGCAAGCCAATGCCTATCTCTAAATCAGTCATCATTGTCGCAACAGATCACTACCCACCCGTCCTTTCGAACCTCTCTTCCAACATCAACGACAACTTTCCATTTCAACACCAAAACGATCAAGGACCTGTAAATGTCGTTCAAATTACGACCTGTCGCCTGGACTGGTCCAAATTTAGCTCGACTTACGCGCTACCTACCGATAATTCCACCCCTTCATCGCTTCCTCTTCCTTCCGCTCCCGGTCTCCTTAATGAACCGTTTGACCTCATATTTGGTGCAGACGTCATCTACGAACCCGAGCACACATCTTGGATTAAATCCTGTCTTCCCATCCTACTCAAAAAACCAGCGCTCTCCAACTCCAATAGTCACGAAACACAGCTAGACCCCGCATTCCACCTCGTCATTCCCCTCCGCTCAACACACGTTCAAGAATCACGATCAGTCGAGATGCTGTTTCCGTTTTCCGATTCCAAACACTCGGATCATCCCAGTTACATGGACTGGACTAATCATAACAGGAGAGACGGACTGCAAATGTCACAAGATGCCAGATACGTTACTCCAGGATATGGAGAATTAGAGTTGTGTATTTTGTCAAAAGAGGTTATCGTCTGTGAGGCAGAAGATGATGCGGATGATGAAGTTAGTTATACATATTATAAGATTGGGTGGAGCATACCACGCAGGGAAACGCGTTCATGATAGCAATAAGAATAGATAAAAATTTAAACACAGAGAGTGACACTTAGTATCCCATGGTGCGTCAGCTTGGCGGTAACCATTCATGTACATAAGGAATCAGGTAAGGAAATTTCCCGCTTCCTCTTGCGATGGGATATTCACTGAAATTCCTTGCGTGGTCTTTGAATCTGCCTTCCTCCGGGTGATTTGGTTTGCGTGTTGGCTAAACCCACATAGTTCTCAGGACCTGGGAAAAACGTGCCACTGGCAGACAGACTGAATGTCCAATATTGACAGATTACGCTTGCTGTGGACAATGGAAGGGGTAATAAGACTTGGTCCATAGCGTACGCTACACTGTCCAACCCTAAGGCTCTGAAATCGTTTCCAATGACTCGAGGGCGATGGAGTCGGGTTCGACCAATGTTAGTGTATGTGCTATCTGAGGAAACGAAGCTGGTAGGGAGTTGTGGATCATAATACGCGAGTGGGCGAGGTATCGCAAAAAAGGAATAAAACCTTGCAAAAGTCGTACAGGGAACAGAGTGTTTCAAACTCGGCTTTGTGTTCTGGAGCGTGCGTTGCAGAGATGACATTCTTAAAAGCAATCGGACGACCTCATAGAAAGGAGACAGTAGCAAAGCCGCCTCCGCCAATTGATACGAGTTTCCATTTCAATCATTGACATTAATAGTAGAAAAATAACAAACCTTTGTACTGCCTTCAGTGACATGCATGTTAGTTGATTCATCAAATATAGGCATGCAATTTGTCTTTGACCAAACATCACTGGCACTCCCAAAACTCTCAGCGTACTTGGGGTCAATGTACCCTGTGACAACACAACGGTAGTTGTCTCGGATGAGTGCCTTGGCAAAAGTGGGAATGTGAATCTCAGAACAGAGAAAATGCAGCAGCTCACATTCATCTTCGCATCCTCGTGATTCTGCGGGGCCTCTATTATTTGCGGTGTCAAATTGTCCCGCATGACGTCAAAGGATTCTCGAGAAGGATGAGAGGATGAAGCCGGTGTATGACCTTTTGCCTGCCTGACTGTAAAATGTATCAGTGACGACTCGTCACTGATACACGTCACTGACGAGTAGTTAGAAGGAAAACTAGAGGTCGGATAAAATGATCAAAGTAGAACTTGCCGAGCTCTGCTAAGGCATCTTCATCTATACAGGAGAGAATCTCCTTTGTGACGGTTGCGCGTGCCGTATCCGAAGGCCCGTGCAGGATGAGATATCCGAGGACTCTTGCATAAATCAATAGTGTTGGCTTGGAGTGGGTAGCGGCGGCAGACTCTTCGAAATTCAAAATACGTGTATATGCACTCTGAGCTCTGGGGATGGAGCTTATGTGTGCTGGAAGTTGGCAGGGAAGCGGTTGTGGATGCATAGCTAAATTGGTATGATGACATGACCAAGTCTACACTGAACGTTATCATGATTAACTATTCGATAACATAGATACAACTAGTAATTAGAATTAAATATCGTACAAGCAGCGCGATAGAAGAAATGACCCGGTATCTATGTAGTGAAAAGTGTGATCAAAGGAGTGTCTTGAGTGCTGCACTCTGATAGCAAGCAATATCAGACGTGATCTTGCAAGTGCATGCTGCTCAGCGCAATAAGAACAGGTTAAAAGAATAAACAAATGGCCTTGAATCTGCCTTTGTTTTCTTTTCCGAATTTAACGTTTATTCCGTAGCTTCCTTTGTCTTTTCCGCCTGTTTTCTCCCTGCTTTCCCTTTTCCTGCTCCTCCGTGGCGTGTTGGTTCTCAGGGCCTGGGAAAAACGTGCCACTGGCAGACAGACTGCCATGTCCAGCATTCACACCAACTCCCAACAAATCAAGACGAACAGTAACGCAATGGCCGATCTCGAGTTATCCAAAGTGAATTACGAGATCTATACAAAGGAAAAGTACCAGGAAATTCAACAATCCATCTTTGATACTACGGAAAAAATAGCAGAACTAGAAGACACACTCGATACGCTACGCAAGAGACTTGGATATTACAAGGCGGCAGTCGCACCTCACAAACAACTTCCGACGGACATCCTCCGCAGGATCTTTATCCTCTCTGCTCGTGCATATGGGAGCGTGCAAATCCCTTTGCAGTGCAATCAACGTGCTCCAGCTTCGCTGGTGCTCTCGCATGTCTGCTCACCATGGCGTCAAGTTGCACTCGGCACTGGCGAACTGTGGAGCGATATTCATATCTCAGGATCATTATCACAGGACACTGTTGATATCTGCGAATTCTGGCTCAAGCGTGCTGGACACTTTCTTGTTGCAGTGAAACTCGGCGATCATTACGAATCGGTAAACCCTACTGTCATTCGGAAATTACCTTGTCCTGCACGGGTTACATATCTTGATCTGAGGATATGTAACCATGACGTTGCCAGACTGTCTACTCTACCCGACGATATACTACCAGATGTGAGAGAGGTCAGATTATCCGTAAAATTCAATTCCGACCGCCCCCTACCTTCACAACTACCCTCTTTTTTCAAGCACACTAAATTCCTCCGCTGCTATCACCACCTAAGTGACAAGGTTATCAATGATTTGACATTATTTTGGAGTGGATTGCGCTACCTTGACCTGGGGGATGCCCCGATCACAACTCCACAATGCTTGTACATTCTGCGTCAAACAGTATCACTCGAAATGTGTCGCCTCGTAATCATTGAACCCGAATCCGGATCTATGACAGGCGAGACAGCCATCCATCGGGATGAGTTCATACTTCCTGAACTCAGAATTCTTATCCTCAAAGCAGACAACCATTCTCTTGATGCGATAATCACTTCGATCTCTACCCCACAGTTGATGAAGTTCTCACTTAGAGGGCCAGATTATCAGGGACTATTTGTGGAGGACAGAATCATTGGGATCCTTGCAGAACGACTCAACCTTTGGCAACTTGAAGAGTTAGAACTCTTCAGAGTGTGGGGTCCTTTTTTTGATGTGTTACTGAGAAACACATCCTTGCGTCATATCATATTCCCTCACTGGGGCAAGGGATACATACCTGATGACCTGGTATCTGAACTAGCGACAGGCAATATCTGTCCATGCCTCGAATCAATCGAAGTGCCTGCTGTCCATAACCTGGATGAACTATTTGAATTATTTGAGATGATTGAGGTGCGACAAGGGAACTCGACGTACAACAAAACTACTCCTTTCAGATATGTCAGAACCTCGACCCGCGACCGAATACGGCCATATCAATACGAGGAAAGAGTTGCCAAGCTGAGAAAATTGGGCGTTGAAATTGTAATTGATGGTCGCCGGATACATGATGAAACCCACGTCGATTGTGAGGATGGAGATCGTGAATGGTCTGAATTACTCGTTCGCCGAAATCATATTCCGAAAACATATTCATATTAGATGGGAGGTCATGGGTTTGAAATATAGTAGACCTTGTATAGACCATAGTCAGCTCTCACAATTCAAATGTTTCCGCAATTCCTATCTAATTCCAAATCGAAACGACGTTTTTGTCTGCTCTTTGCTTTCCCTTTTCCTGCTCCTCCATTATCTGCCTTCTTCATGTTACCAGTTCCATAAGGCCCCAATCAACCGGCTGATCAGGTGGTTGGGTTTGCGTGCTGGTTCTCAGGGCCTGGGAAAAACGTGCCACTGCCAGCAGACCGTCTGCATGTCAAAGCATGTCCAGCATCTTCACCAACTCCCAGCAGATCAAGACGAACAGTAACGCAATGGCCGATCTCGAGTTATCCAAAGTGAATTACGAGATCTACACAGAAGGAAAGTACCAGGAAATTCAACAATCCATCTTGGATACCACGGAGAAAATACAAGAATTGGAGGCTACACTCGATACGCTACGCAAGAGACTTGGATTTTACAAGGCGGCAGTCGCACCTCATAAGCAACTGCCGACGGACATCCTTCGCAGGATCTTTGTCCTCTGTGCTCGGGCGTATGGGAGCGTGCAAATCCCTTGGTGGTACAATCGACGCCTTATCGACTGTAAAGTTCCAACGTCACTGGTCCTCTCACACGTCTGCACACCATGGCGCCAACTTGCATTCAGCACCGGCGAACTGTGGAGCGATATTCAGATGATCTCAAGATCATCATCACTGATCAGTATTGACGTCTGCGAATTCTGGCTCAAGCACGCTGGACACTTTCCCGTGTCAGTGAAACTCGGTGACTGTTACGATTCCATGATCAAACCTGCTATCATTCAGAAAATGTCTCGTCCTGCACGGGTTACATACCTTGATCTAGCAATATGCTGTAGCCCTTCCAATCTGTCTATTCTGCGTAATGGCGTTCTACCAGATGTGAAAGACGTCCGATTATCTGCAGAATTTGACTCCGATATCCTCCTACCTTCACAGCTACCCTCATTTTTCAAGCACACTAAATTCTTTCACTGCCGTGGCGGCCTACTTGACCAGAATGTCACTAACCTGACACCAATCTGGAGTGGATTGTGCTACCTGGACTTGGGAGACGCCATGACCACAGCTACACAGTGCTTGTATATCCTGGGCGAAACGGTATCACTTGAAATGTGTCGTCTCAATGTCACTGCATCTTTGCAAATGGGGTTGCAGCCGGACTTTCGTTGGGATGAGTTCATTCTTCCTGAACTCAGAATTCTTATCCTCGCAGCAGACAACCCCTCTTTTCATCTGATAATCACTTCGATCTCTACCCCACGGTTGATGAAGCTCTCACTTAGAGGGCTGTGGCGGAACTTGGATGTGGGGGACAAAACCATTGGAATCCTTGCAGAGCGATTCAATCTTTATCAACTCGAAGAATTAGAGCTGCTCTTCAACGTATGCAATCGTTCCATTGATGTGTTGCTGAGAAACGCACCCTCCTTGCGCCGTATCGTATTCTCCTATTGGCACAAGGGAAACATGACTAATACCATCATATCTGGACTGGCGACAGGCAATCTCGGTCCATGTCTCGAATCGATTGAAGTGCCTAGTGTCTCTGACCGGGATGAACTTTTTGAAATACTTGAGATGGTAGAGGCGCGACAAAGGAACTCGGCGTACAACGAAATCACTCCCCTCAGAAATGTCAGAATCTCGACCGAGAGCCTATTACCGCAATATGAATACTTGTCCAGAATCACCAAACTGAGAGAATTGGGAGTGGAGACTATAATCGACGGTAACCCGAGGAAAGAATCAGATCCCGATGGTAAGGATGAACTTACTTATGACTGGTCTAAACTTCTTCGCCCAATTCATGTTAGAGTTAGAAAATCATATTAAATAGTATTAGATGACACTTGGGCGGTCATGGGTTTGAAGCATAGTATACCTTGTAGACCGTAGTCAGCTATACACAATTTAAAATGTTTCTGAGTTCTCGTCAGAGTGACTCCAGATTCAGTCGCGTTTTTCCCACACACCTCAAAAAAATGCCTCCACCTCGAATTTCCGACTCGAGCTCGGACGATGATGATGACGCTCCAGAAACAGTCACCCTTTCCGAGTCCAAAAAGTCTGCAAAACGGAAGAGGGAGGAGATTGAACAAGTGCATGCTGCTCAACGCAGGAAGAGCCGGTTAAAGAGGAGGGAGAGGGATCAGCTGTTGAAGAGTCAGGCGGGGTTGAGGAGGGAGAGGCAGGAGAGGCAGGAGAGGCAGGAGAGGCA
>JNHW02000225.1:0-11766 GCA_001691775.3 Amanita inopinata Kibby_2008 | reverse complement strand
GACAGCACTTGTCTGACTTGTAGTAATTGAATATTACTTGTGGCACTTGTATTGATCTTAAGTGTCTTGGCATGTAATACCACCGTAAATTCAAGAACAAATCAAGACGATGTACCCTCTTAAATTCCACTTGACTGTCTTGACTGTCTTGGTGGCTCTCAAGACACTCAAGACGATCCCAAGTGAAGTTACATTTTGCTGATGTTCAGAGAATGTACTACAGTATTTATACATAATGGTGATGGTCCGTGCACAGGCTTGTATCTAATAATAAATGCTGTGCACTGTCATACAGCGTCCTCATGGACAGATCATTCTAGACTATTCTAGTCTATTCTAGTTGTAACTAGGTTGGTTTGGACCATGACATCGTATCTACATATAATTAGTCCGGATCGACATGCCAGAGCAGTGGTGCTTCTCCAACATCTTGACACTGCATGTAATCTATTCTCACACTCTCTGATGTGGAGCAGACTTCATTGACACCCTCTCTCACTCAAGATTGGCAATGTGTTTTCTCGGGAGTCATCCAAAGCAGTGACTCCGGCTCTGCGGCAATAACCCAAAGCTGTCATATCAGGCCGTAACCCTGTTTTGGGAAAATAAGTTGGGCATCGATGTTGATGTGTGTGTTCAAACCGAATATCTGATACATATATGTATAGAATTACAGAACAATTACCATGTCATCGTGTTCGACGGACTGAAATGCTCAAGTGGGGGTGCACCATTGAAAAGGCATCGACTGGGATTCTATTCCTGACAGAGAGTCAGAAAGTGACATTGTTTTCTTCCAACCTCAAACTGATTCTTGTCATACAATACTGGCATGGGTGAGACTCGTAGCGTACCTTTTGATGTTTTTGGTTGTCATACGGACATCAAAAGAAAAAAAAAGTCAGATGTGTAGCAACGGCGGCGATGGCGACAGCGACAAGTACGACTACAGCCTAGTGTAAACGTCTACAGGCCTACAGAAACCTCCTTCGCCGACAACTCCAAGATGTTGCGGTGAACTAAAGCCAATGGATTGAAGCAACGCCGGAAAATCATCTGGACGCAGCTTCAAATGTTTTGCATTTTCTCTCAAGGCCTGTCGAATATAAGCGTCAACAATAACAAATGCAGAGAGGACAAGCTCACGTCGCTCATGCGCTTGGCTTTGGCGTAGGTGTCCCATGGCTGAGGTTCAAGCACAAACGTTCCTCCAGGCTGCCTCAACACATCATGCACGCGACGAAAAAATCGAACGAGCGCATCGTCTCCTCCATTCAGATGGATCCACTTGGATATTGAGAAACTGATGGATGTTAGATTGATGAAACTATTCGAGCCTCGAAGACGCTGGACGTACGCTACGACGACATCATATCCCTCCTTGTCGTCGACAATCTCTTCCTCCACCCAGTCTGCCGTTCTGAAGGTCAGATTATGCGGAAATACGTGCTTGCCTCGATGCACTGCAGGCGGAACAGGCAACGACCCAAATTCATGTTCGCAAGAGGCAGGAAAGTAATCTGGCTCGCCGTCCGTCGGCGCTTGCAATGACCACACCGCTCGTCTCCTCCGCCACGCGGCGCTCACCAGACTTTTGTCAATATCTACGCCAATAACCTTGTGTGCACCCAGTGACTGTGCTGAAGAGAAATCCCAAAAAGTTAATCTGTCGAATACGCGAGTGTTGAAATGCATCGCCCACCGATTTCGCAGGTAACCCATCCCTCGTTGCATCCCACATCCAGCACTCGGGTACCCTTGAAAATGTCCTTTGGTAGAACAGCCAGACGCGGGTCTCTTACAGACGGTCGTTTAGAATAATATCCGTGATAATTGCCATATATCGGAGTGGTAGACATGAGTCTGGCATCGGAGTGCTTATTTTCAATCTCCGTTTCGGACATCTCCGATCCGGCTAGATAATAATTTACGAAATGAAAATAAAATTTGCCAAAATTTACGAGAATGCGTTGTCAACGTTGAGCACGACGAGCACGACGAGTACGACGAACGCGCTCATCGTCGCCGACGTCGCAGGGCGGGATCCATCCAAGTTTGATGCAAAGAGCAGCGGTGACTCTGACTCGTTGCAGTTTCCATCAGATAAGAGCCATCCGACAACTCGAGTCACTCCGTTTATCCGCCCTTCGCTCTTCACTCCTCTCCTCTTCGTCCTCGCTGTCATACACGTCCTCAACGCCCTCAAGAACGGCGACAACGTCTGCAACGACCATGGAGTCTTTGATCTCTCCCCTCGCGTCTCTCAACATTGCCCCTGTAGCCTCCATCTCGCATTCGACCACTAACTCTCCGGCAACCTGGAAAGACGCTCTCCTCGCGTCATCCTCCTCTCCCTCTTCCTTTAGCCTACTCAAGACCCTCGTCTACAAACCGAAAACTGCAAAAACAGCCACTCCAGTTCCAGTCGTCGTCATCACCCGAGAGGAGACAGAGACGTCCTCCAGCGCGCTCGGAAAGAAACTCAACCTGAAAGAGCTCCGTCTTGCTTCTGAAGAGCTCTTGACCGAGTTTTTCAATCTGGATAAAAACTCTCGTATGTCTTTTTCCATTGCTGCCTCGGTGCATGGCCTAGATCGTGGGCTGATCACAACTTTTTGACCGTCAGTCTCTCCGCTCGCGCTCAATGACAAAACCTTCCCCCGCGTGCTCACCGTCGTCGATGCTTCCATCGACCTCAACTCTGATACCACCTTTGCCTTACACGCCTCTTCGGCCTCCTCGACCCTCTTTCTCACTGGAAAGAATATCCTCGCATACCTTCGCACTCTAGAAACAGATGAAACCAAGCTACAAGTGGTCGATTTCTCAGAACTCGCCAATGCGACTAGTGCTGCCCCGCCAGCTGCAGCTGTAGCGTCGGCGGCGATGAAGGAAAGGGAAGATGCCAAGATTGAGGGTGCTGTTCAGATCGCCATCGGTGTCAAGAAAGAGGTAGATTTTGCTTCGTGGTATACCAGTGTGCGTTCCTCCATTGTCGAATTAAAGTCGGGAGAGACTAAAGGCGCGACAGGTCCTAATTAAAGCGGACATGTTAGACTATTACAGCGTCAGCGGCTGTTACATTCTGAAACCATGGTCATACAGTATCTGGGAAGAAATTCAACGTAAGATTTCCTGCTCAGCCCATCATGACTTTCCCTCTCATACATCAATCGCTGTACAGAATGGTTCAACACGGAAATCAAGAAACTCGGCGTCCAAAACTCGTACTTCCCCATGTTCGTCTCGTCCAAAGTTCTGGAACGAGAAAAGGACCACATCGAGGGATTTTCTCCCGAAGTCGCATGGGTCACCAGAGCGTAATAATCCCCTCTAATCTCACCTTGTTGTCTGCTCAATCATGAACAGTGGCAGCTCGGATCTTGAAGAGCCCATTGCGATTCGTCCTACCTCAGAGACCGCCATGTATCCTTGTGAGTATCAGACGGGACCATTTCATGCGCATTAACGCTCATGTTGTGGCCACAGACTATGCCAAGTGGATCAAGAGCCACCGAGACCTTCCCCTAAAGCTCAATCAGTGGAACAGCGTCGTCCGCTGGGAATTCAAGAATCCCCGTATGTCCCGCCGTCACTTTACCTTGCCCATCTAGCTAACGGCTTGCTCCCAGAACCCTTCCTTCGTACACGCGAATTCCTCTGGCAAGAAGGCCACACCGCACACCTCACCAAACCTGAAGCCGACGCCGAAGTCCTCCAAATCCTAGAGCTCTACCGCCAAGTCTACGAAGATCTCCTCGCCGTCCCCGTCATCCCCGGCATCAAATCCGAAAAGGAGAAATTCGCCGGAGGCCTCTACACCACCACCCTCGAAGGCTTCATCCCCACCTCTGGCCGCGGCATCCAAGGCGCCACTTCCCACTGCCTCGGCCAAAACTTTTCCAACCCGCAAATGTTCAACATCGTGGTGGAAGACCCCAACGACCCGACGGGACAGGGAAAGACATACGTCTGGCAGAATTCATGGGGACTGAGTACGAGGACGATTGGGGTAATGGTGATGGTGCACGGTGATAACCAGGGCCTGGTGTTGCCGCCGAGAGTGGCGAATGTGCAGGTCGTGGTGGTGCCGTGTGGGATTACGGCGAGGACGGGCGATGAGGATAGGAAGAGGATCAACGGGGCTTGCGAGGAGCTGGCGGAGAGGTTGAGAAAGACGGGGTTGAGGGCCAAGGCGGATTTGAGGGATGGGTACACGCCGGGTTACAAGTTTAACGATTGGGAACAAAAGGTGCGTGCCCGTATGGCGTCTCTCTTTGATTCGAACGCGATTGACTGACTGACTGGCGGAATAGGGCGTCCCGCTTCGACTAGAGATTGGCCCCAACGACCTCGCCAAATCCCAAACTCTCACCGTCCGTCGCGACACGGGGGTCAAGAAGCCGGTTTCCCTCACCGGCGTTGAGGACACGGTACAGACGCTGTTGGACACGATCCAGAAAGAAATGTACACCCGCGCCAAGGAGATGTACGACTCGAGATTGGTGACGGTGACCGAGTGGGAGGATGTTGTCCCTACACTAGATAAGAAATGTGTGGTGGTGATGCCGTGGTGTGAGGTTGAGGCGTGTGAGGATGATATCAAGGAGAGAAGTGCCAAAGCGTGAGTCTCGTCCCTCGCTCCGTTGCTCTGTATATGCATGCTGATATCTTTTGGTTTTGGTAGCTCTGAGCCGACGGATGAGCGGGCTCCGAGTGCAGGTGCCAAGTCTCTCGCTATTCCGTTTGATCAGTCCCGTTGGCCGGCAATTGAGCCTGGCAAGACCAAGTGTCCGGGATGCGGCAAGGATGCCAAGAGGTGGACGATGTTTGGAAGGTCGTATTAGGCTATGCATAGAGTGTTTTACATGGTTTTCTCAAGGGCTCACAAGGGGTCAAATAATAAAGGCTCTTTTATTCGAGCGCCGTTGAGTGAAATCAACGACTGACTGTACACGGTACCGCCGTACTACACCTCTAATACCGCAGGTACTACGCTTGCGCTACTCATCTTGCAGTCTCTGCAAGACTTTGGACAACCTCTCCCTTCTCAAAGGGATCCACAACACCTCTCCCCCACCCCCTACACCCGTCTGTGCCGAAAGCACCAACCCATGATCTCTAAACTCTCCCAAGAGTGAACCAAGCGCCGTATCATTGGTGGCAATAAAGTTGTCTCGGGCAGCATTGAACAAGACGCCGTATCCCATCCCATACCTCTGCAACTCCCCCGTCCCACCCACTGCACCCCCAACCCCATTTTCGTCTACGACACCAGCCTCATGCTCTCGTATACTCTCCAACTGCTTCGTCGCCATCAGCCCAAAAAGCTTTTTCGCCCGCTGCGTAACCGACGCCAAAATATGCAACGCCGCCGTCTCACTCATCACCACACCCGCCGCGTTGGACCGGGCAGCAAGCAGGGAAGAGAGGGCGTCTCCGCCGCCGCTTTTGTGGTGCGACCCGGAGTGGGCGCCGGAGAGGGAGGAGCGGTCGGCGTAGGCGAGTTCGACGTCGTATGGCTCGAGAGTGGTGAGATCGTGCCAGAGCCAGGCGAACCCGCGTTTTAGCGGTGGTGCAGCAGATGGCGATGGTGATGGCGACGACGACGGAGATGGAGATGGGGGTGGAGTGGATGTGTCTGCGTCGGTGGTGGTGGTGAAGGAGAAGCAGCGTTTTCGGGTGGCACATTCAGATAAAGACCAGAGAAGGGGGGCGTTAATGTGGTCTATGGACGCCACGATATGGATGCGAGGGTTCATCGCCAAATGGGCGAGACATGTTTTTGCTTTTGGAGTTCGCAAGGGGAGGGCGTCGATGTTGTGGACGATGAGGTACAAATCTTGTTTTTGCAATGGACGACAAAAAGCGTCGTATATCCTTCTTGCGCGGTTCTCCACCGTCGTGCTGCTCGGCCCCGCATCTGAATTTAGTTCAAGAACACCAGGAATCCCCTCGATGGTGGTGAAGAGCTCTTTGAGGGTAAAGTCTGGGCGAAATGTGTTGGCGACGACGACATGGCCCGCTTTAGCACAGCACTCTCTCGCAAAACCGTCAAGCACCCGTCGTTTAGAGCCAAAACCGTAAAAGAGGAGGTTGAACCCTTGGTTGAGCTCTATCAGAAATCTATGAAAGAGTTGCGAGCGTGTCTGGTCTGAGGCTAGGAGGGCGGGTCGGATAGGGTCGAGTTTGGAGGCGGTGGATTGGGCTGATTGGATGCCTTGAGCGTATTCTTCGGGTGTGAGGGGAGGTACGAGGGATGAGAAGAGGTTGGAGGAGGTTTGAGAGCGTGAAGAGGCATGAATGAAGTACGAATCAAAGCAAGTTGAAGAGATCATAAGTCGGCCACAATTCAGCCCAAGAAAATTAAAAAAAAGATTGTATTCAATAGCAGAATGCAAGCAACGACGGCGACGACGACGACGACGACGACGACCAGCAGCACAATCCTCAACTTGCCGGCATTTGACCCATAGTCTCCTTCATCATCAACACATCCCTCGCCACCTTCTCAACACGAGCCCTCTGCCGTCTTCTATTCAAATGCGACCAATCCTCTCCCACCCCCACCTGCGCACCAAACACTGGCCGCTCAGGCTGCGGAATCTTCGGCTTTGGCAGCGTCCGCTGGTCAACAGGTATCCAAGCCCAAATGTGCTGCCGCGCCGAGGACGCTGCAGACGCGTCTCTCGCCGCCTTTGACGCATCCTGTTCAGACGCCGACGCCAACGGTGACAAATTCCGCGTTACGTTTCTCATACGAATCACGCCGTTGCCCTCCAGGACGGGAAGTATCTTTTTTTTCAGGTACCTAGGTACCCGTCTCCCATTAGTAGCTGCAAGCTCTGGGTTGAAAACACGCCAACTCACTTGACTGACCGCACGGGGTGATATGGATGCGGAATGAATGGCGGCTCGTTCTCGGGCACAAAGGGTGGTTCAAAGCTCGGCGAAGGCTGGCTCCGGACAGCAAGACGAAAGATTTCAGTTGTTGTCAGTCCACTTGGACTTATGTTGTTCTTGATCACGTCTTTTACTATCCTCAGTCCTTCTCGTAAACATGTGGATGTTGTTTCTTGTCGCGCGACATGAAGAGCCTTTCTTTCGAGGACATTGGCCATGGAGAGGATGCGGTGCTTATGTAAGTGGCGTTCATGCTCTTGTATAGACAGGGAATACAAAACCTAATCTAGCAACTATAGTAACTATGAGAGAATATATGATGGTAGAGATTTGTAAACGAAACAAGAAATCCTAATGCTACCAACTGATTGTACCAGAACCCAAAAATCTGCGTAGATGCCAAACCCGTACGAAGCCATTTTTTTGTTCTCAGTCCGGTGTGCGATAAAAAAAGATGTGCAAGGTCAAACGATGATTCTATGCGTCCAACCCCTTCGTATAATCCTTCCAGAGGGTGTCCACAAAAGTTTTATCGGTCTGCCATGGTTGAAAAGAAGAAAAACGTGAACAACCGCAGCATTGACCAGCTCTCAACAACAACTCACATGAATAAGCGTCAACACCTCCCTGACAAACATGTTACGCTCCAGTCTTCCCGGCTTTTGCGCGTGCCCGAGTAAAGTCGAGATCAAGGTCTCCTTGACAAGACCAGAGTCGACCGCAGCCACTGCAGACGCGGGCGCAGGCACAGGTGCGATTTCATTGCAACTCACAACCTGCTTCCGACCTTGACCAAACCCATTAACAACGACCTGAGCCTTCCTCGACGGCGTTGACGACCTCGCATTGGATATTGTCCCCATTCCCAGTGGCACGCTAGAAGGAGGGTTCGAAACAGGTGCGGGAGTATCCCAGCTATTCTCGATCTGTTCCCTCTCCCTCAACCTCTCCGCCTCCCTCTCCTTCCTCGTCTTCCGCCGTCCCTTCATCCTGCCATTCGCATCATAGCCCTGCTGTCCCTCCACACTCGACCCAGCACTGGTACTCATACCCGCAGCGCTCCGACTCCGCTCTTTCCCTCGCTGCAGCGCCTTCCTAAACGCATTCATATCGCTCAAAGCGCTCGTCTCTTCAAAGTCGAGCTCGAGTATCTCTCCATCATCTCCCTTCTCATTTTGCTTAGTTGAAGGGTGCGGGTATGGCCAAAGTTCAGAATCAGCAGAAAATGGCACCAAAGGCCTATGATTCAAGCCTCCATTTGTGACGGGTGCGGCCCCAGCAGCGTTATTCACCCCCTGCGATCCATCCCGATATGGGCGCGAGCTTGACCCACGTACTGTCGATGTCGACAAAGACAGCTCAACAGGAGGGGGTGGCACTACGGCATTGTTCATGGATGGCGGAACACTTGCTCTTCCATCGTTTCTGTCACCTCTATGTATGCGGGGCGAGCCTTGCAACCTAGACGTAGAACTCATCCGCAACAATGAAGAACGTACGCTCGCCGACTCCAAAGGGCCCGGAGGACGCGGTGTTGCATCGCCATTGACGCCTGCTTGAACGTACAAACCTTCAGCCGCCTCTGCCAGCAGGGGTTGCGCGGTGGTAGCTCCCACAGTTTGAAGCTGGCCACCCGGTTCACCGTTAAGATCAAGCATCGTGGTGTAGCCACCGTCCAAGCTGGTGAGCCTATTCTTACGGTCCGATTTCTTCACTCCTCGACCCCCCATACCGGTAACCAAGCTTTCGGCATCATCGATTCCTGCTCCGTCTCCATCGTCTTCATCATCTCCCTCACGAGAGCTTGGGTGTGAACGAACGCTGTGTACACTGGGGGCATTGGTACTGTAGGTGCTGGATGCCGAAGCGGCCGAAGCGCTTCGGGAATGCGGTAAGCCAAGGAGATCCGATAAAACATCCTGAGAGAGAACTTGTGGCACAGAAGATGTGGTTGGTGTAGGAGAATAAATAGTCGTCAGTAAATTATTCGACGCAGGTGTCGCAGAAGCAAAAATAGAGTTCAATAAGCTAGTTGTTTTATTGCTCGTGGTTCCACCAGTCGCAGCATTAGAGATTGGATGGTGTGGATATTCTTCATGGGGGTGGGGGTGGGGGTGGTCGCTCCCTGTCAAAGCAGCAAAGAGCGAGTCTACAGTCATTTTGGATGTGGATTGTGATAAAGGCCGTTCGGTTTCGGTCATGGAAGGCGTAACGTTGGCTTGTACTAATACAGAACTGGAAGAAGATAATGGGGTGTTGGGACAAAGCTTCATGAACAGTTTGTCAAGATCCGAGAGACCGTTCGACGGTGAGGGTTCGGCACTCTCAGATAGAGCACCCAATTCATTCTCGCTGGGCGAGTCGTACGACTGACTGGTACGAACGGACTTGCTTGGGCTATCATCAACTTCAAGAGAGTGAGATGTTAGGAACATTGGTCAAAGAAACTCCCACGGCAACGCACCTCTATTCAAATTACGAGATGCAGTGGATTTATGCGGATGGGGGTTGGGAGGGGGTGGCTTCCCTGGGCCATATCTGAATTCTTCCGGGTATGGATCATTTTTTTTGATAAACGAGTGGAGACTGAGGCATTGTTAGCAACACCCTAGTTCGCGCCCACTTTAGCGATACGCACCGCATCATGACATCTATCATCGGCTCTCTAGCATCCGTTGCAAACATCCACAGCCCAACCGTCTGCGATCGCCCCTTGTCATTGTAACCCAGTTTATCAAGATTGGGAACCGCATAGACGTCCGAAAACTTGTCTGGGGGCGTTTCATGAGAAGACTGGATAGCCTTTAGTCTATCGGCCGTGAAGTCGGGATAGGAACGGAGCATGAGGTAGCTGCCGTGAGCACCGATATCGTCTTCGGGATATAGGCGATGAATGTAATCCTCCATCCCCATACGATTAAGGATGTAGAACCCATAAGGTGGATAAGACTCTCTGTAATTACACGTGAATCAAACTGAGCAGATGTTGAAAGCTGGACGCCTGATCGGCCAGATGTGGCGGACAGAGTGGGACGTACCTGTCGTACAAAAACATACTTCCTTCAAATCCTTGCTTTTCCCATTTCTTTCCGTTATGATGATACACACAGACATGACTGAATTGATCAAAAATAGAGACTATAGAAGGATCCCGTCTTCGCAGGACCTTGAGGTTATGGTTATATCGCGACATGGGTGACATGCCCATGCTCTGCTGCGGTTGGGTTGGAGCAGGAGTACGATTATGTTGGGCTCTGGATTGTCTTGGAGAGCCTGTATGTTTACTATCTGCGCCTTCAGAATAAGATACAGGTGATTTTGTCGCATTCATAAAGGTTTCACGTTGTGGAGAGTCCATAGCAGGTGGCGGTACAAAGGGTAAGTAGTCACTTTGTTTGCTCTGATGACTCTTGCCAAACAAATCCCAGATCAAAATACTAGTAACTACAGCTGAGCAAGATCATATCTACATATCCAAAAACAGCTCCTTTAAAATGCGTATGGTGTCTGCCGGACTGCTTACAGCATGACCAACAGTACGTGAATCGGTATATATCTCATAGTCATTTCCACCCTGACAATCAACAGCATCAGGCATTGAACTTTCAACGAATCCGTGAGATTGGGATACCTTGTATGTTTTGTCACCAAAGAAATGGATTTCTTCGAATCCTTCTGCTTCCACATGCTTCAGAGAATACGTCTTGTCCCATCCATTGGGAAAGACATCGAAAGAGATTTGGCCTCCGATAGAGTATGTGAGGCCGTAGTCTGCGAACCTTTCCTGAAGGACTTTGACGAATGCAGCTCTGACACCATGTTGCTACGCCATATGTCATTCAACAATGCTAAGACAAAGATGTTGCATTGATGTTTCATACCTTGTCATAAGCCTCAAACTCGTGTCGTTCTTGAATGCTAATAGTCATGCGGTTATATTATTGATATTAAGACGTCAAGGATTGAGAGACATACGTAGCGTTGCGACCTACTGGACTGACGTTGATCATCCCATTTCGAAATTCTATGAATGTGCCCCTTGGATATCTCAGCATTCGAAGAGTGAGTGAGATGCCATGGAATAACAGCCGTACCTCTTAATGGGCACATCGAGATCGGCGATGTAATGCAGAATAAAGTTGACCAGCACTTTGTATTTCTGCTCTCCGATAAACTTGATAAAAGATTGGGACGCCAGCTGCTGTCCAAGCTTGTACGCCGTCAACCCATTCTCGGCAAAGGCATAGTCGAAATCTTGGATCACTACCAATACCGTTCATATGTTTCAGCTGATACCATTGATCGGAAGGATGTACGATACCATCATTACCCGCAACAGCCAACTGTTCTGAGATTTTGACCAAATCTGAGCCACCAACAAAACCGATAGTGACTTTCTTTCGAAGGGCGCGTAGGACATCGATAATCTCTGGAGACGCCGCCTGCAACCGTACAGTGTTACTTATAACTGGGTGGTATGGATTGGCCTGGGTACACTGACCTGACGAGCTGGGGTGAGTGTACCGTCAACGTCAAAGAGAACGAGTTTCTTAATGGGCCTGTCTGCAAAGGCGGCCATGATAGGGTATGTGGCGTACTCAACTTGCAATCGTTGTCAGTCTGGTTATCGTAAGGTAGACGACACATCAAACCAGCACCCTTATGTAAGCCGCTTATGTAATCACGTGACTGGCCAACTTCGGCAGGTCAGAAAAAAATTCGTATAGTTGGCTATTCTATTTTAATATTATGATGTCATTGCTTGGCCATTTCCTCCTGTGCTGCCTTGATCATTGCTGCAGGCAGTGTGCGATGCCCATGATACTTTCTGTTAGCCCAGACAGCCTCTGCTCCAGTCAGCCC
>JNHW02000224.1:0-11719 GCA_001691775.3 Amanita inopinata Kibby_2008 | reverse complement strand
GCATGCCCACATATGGCGCAGCAACGACGCTGGAGACAACAAGAAAGGAAGCAGCAAAGATGGTTGCAAATCGCATTGTGGTTTTAGAAATGAATCGCGAAGGGTTCAACCCGTCAGTCTGTTGTAATATGTTGGAAATGTGAGGATGCGCCAGGCACTCTGACTTTTCGGCGAGCGTGAAATCAGCTTTTATATGTTCGACACACATACATGAAACTTGTTACATAGGCGAGACAGTGCATCATAATGATCGCTTGACTGCTTCGTAGATACGTGGAGATCATCATTAGGGCCTCAAAATGCATATCCGGTCACTCGCATTCAGTTCCTGTCCCGTTCCCTAGTGGAATGGGAAGTTAGAGCCAAGTAGGATAACGTCAAGTTATCTGGCATTTTGTTGTAAGTAATCAAGAAGTAAAATGATATTGTTAGTACTGTACCTTCAGTCAATGAAAATTCACGGAAGAACATATCCCGTGAGTGGGAATAAATAGACAAATGGGGTAATCTTAATGAGGTAATGCAATCCACTCACCCCAAGTAGCTCCTGACGAGGTTCGTCAACGTTCGTGTGGTTGCCAACTTTTATTTTCGAAACACCTGAAAAGATTCGGCCTGCATGATGCATGATGTCAGTCGAAGGTGCGGTAATAGGCCTCTCGTTCATTCTTAGAGCCCCTTGGGACTCGGCGCAATGTTGGGCGTTCCAATGAGTGTCGCATCGAAAGATTATCCAGAATCGCAAGTATGATGAGCTGGCTAAGACGGACAGGTTGACAGTGCTGTATAGCCACAAAAGAGGAAAAACCTGGTTTGATGTTGGACTTCAAGCTTCAAGCTTCAACAACGGATACTGGACGTCATGCTTCTCCTGACTTTGTATTTTATTCAATGATTAACTGACTTTTATATACGGAGACTATCATGAAATCTGGGAGAAAATAGTGCCGGATGCCTTCCGTTCCAAAGGTTACATATAGTCGTTGAATGCCAGTACTCATTCACATTTGTTCCATTGATGGGAGAAAGACAGCCGTCATCGTGCGCAAAACCAGTTTTGGAAAGGAAAAACGAAAGCAGTGTACTTGAATGGGGTGCTAACAGCAATAGACTTATCGGACGCTTGCAACTTTGAGCAATGGACTAGAATGTCAAGCCGTATCAGAAATCACTGCTTCGAGATAACCAGACTGCAACGCACCTAGTAAGGAATACTCAAGGGAACAAGGACAAAAGTCTCAGGGAATCTCCAGAACTTTATCTTGTCAGGATTCAGGATGTTGCCCGTCTCCTTGATGAATCTATCCCGAATCTCGATATTTCTGGGCATCTCCATAAAGCGAAGGTTCAGGTTAGTAACTTCATTGCTACACCTCGTTATGAAGGCATGGATATGGTTTCCATTCTTGTCGTACCAGTCTGCATTGTAGACTGAAAGTCAGTCCATACGGGACATAGAGGCAGATGCGACGCACACTGTGCCAGGCACGGCAACAGGGTTTCTGGATCACCACGACGCGGCTGCTCACCTCGCCAGCCCATGAAATGCATCCAAGCATCCGCATCGGTCAACTCTGGCTCTCCAGGCTCGGGACCCCAGCCTTGCGCTTTGAGGTTGCTCCCACTGATATCGGTCAGTCCGCTCTGCTCCTGACTGGCAAGTTGTACACGTTGTGGGTGGGAGTGTGAGTGATATGTTTTAGGCTGATGCGACAGTAGCCAAGTGAGTATTAGTATTACTACGTCGGCTTTGTCAACCTCACTGCACTTGTGATTGTAAGTCAGCCGTATTCACTCAAACGTCCTGAACAAATCCCCGTATAACTAGCTTGATCCCGAAACCTACGTCCCAGTCATACTCAAACTATCATTGAAAACACGCCAATAGGGCTTTTGGCAACAGACAGGATGGCGCTCTTGCTTGACATATGGTGAGCGTTCATAGATGCATGTAAGCCTCGCCATCTTGTGACATGAAACCCAGGACAGTCCCAATTCTTGGAATCTTATACCTCACTTTCCAAGCATTCCCATTCATTTTCAGGATCAACCATGGCTCAGCGTTCAACTTGGCTGTTTGACGTTTCTCGGAATCACGTTGGACATCCTCATTGGCATCTCCATGCAGCCATTATGGAATTGGTAAGTCAAAGAGTCAATCGCTAGATTCCTTGCAGCAAATGACCGCTTTTTTGATTTCCAGATACTTTGTCTTTACATCTGTCTTTACCTACCTTGTCGCCGCCTACCGCCCCATCGCGACGTTTGCAATGGCCGCAAACAGCGCTTTACATTCCGCATTCACCGCCGCTTCTCCCTTGTTTGCGTGGCCGATGTATGTCTAACTCAGGACCGTTGGTGCAACTCTACTTTCTGAAAACGCACTTAACCACATCGCTCCCGTGCATTGCAACATTGGGCGTTCTTTTTGATCCCTCTGACATTTTGATTCGCAACCATCTTTGTTGCTGCCTTCCTTGTTTCTGTCATTATTGCTGTGCCATATGTGGGTGTGCGTGACTTGAACTCTAAAATAACAAGCTAATTTCATTATCCCAACCTGCAGAAGTACGACAACGATATTTAGTAATACATATTTTAAATCTTTGCCTTCAATTTCTGCAATGTAGCAGCCAACTCTTCCTTTCCAACATTCTTCTGAGGCCAGTTTTGTTCAATACTCATCACAAGTCCTTCCTTCTCATTTGGTTTGGGGACGACATGAAAGTGAACATGGTCAACATGCTGATAACAATGCAGATGAGGAGAATCAGAACAGTGAGACGTGAATTAATGATGGTGAACCCACTTGGAAGGCGAGCTTTCCGTTGTTCTACAAAAGAAGTCCATATTCCTGGGCCACGAGTAGTCAATAATATAATAACTCACCTGTAGAACGTTGTAGTTATCGGCACCCGTAGCCACTGCTACCTTCTTAAGCACTGGACCAATATCTCGCAGATACTCATCGGGGAGGTCTGCGATAGTTCGTGCATGGTCTACGATACCAGTCAGCCCCTCTTGATCATACGCGCTATTCAAGCAAGGGTGTTCGTAATCACATTTTGGAATGACCTGTGTGTGCCCTTCAGACACGGGGCTTATGTCGAGGAATGCAAAGCTGCGATGCAGTCGAAAAAGCGTCAGATGTTTCCTAAAAGCACGCTAGCGCGTTCCACGGCTTACCTATGTTCTGTTTCGTGAATCTTGAAGCTAGGGATAGTACCTAATTTCAATGTAAGGCTTTCCGCTACCCATCGAGCCAATACTTGAAAAACTGACCCTTGATGATGTTGCAAAAGATACACCTTTCGAGGGTAACTCAGAAATTGAGCGATTCGACTGGGCTGAATTACCCACTTTTCGTCCATGTTTTGTACCATAACTTTCTAGGTCAATTCAAAATCCAACTGCCGCGATCGTTCGTGATAGAGAGCCGCAGGCCTTGGTCAGTCACCCAGCCAGAGGTCACGGTGATATCCGGCGAACAACATGACATATCCGTTAGAAGAAATTCCCATCGTCATAACAATCTTCTCAAGCGCAGTACCTGATGCAAATGTAATCTCGTTCCCAGATGTAATATGACGGATCATCTCGAACGGACTCCGCCCGGCGCACATCGGCTCGTCTGGGTACGAGACTACTTCAAATGGTTCGCATGTCCCAACCTCCATGTGGAATGCATGATCACGTCTGCGGCCCATCGATGCGACACTGCGAACACAACCTGATGTTCGTCTCTAGAGCGGCGAGCCGCAAATCGCGTGCAAGCATTTTCGGACGCGACCTGACCACGCGCCACCCACAGGCCAATCAGGTGTAGAGGACCACGCTGAACGTTTTGACAAGCCAGAGGAGCGAATCAATATGCAGTGAATGTTTCTTGATCAAGAAGCTCAAAAACTTGGTATGGTCCCGAATGGAACATGATGGAACATGATGGTTGATACGGGTTATCTTTCCATTCTCCCCCACCGTTTTACCCCAGCAAGTGCTGTTTTGTCGAGAGATGACG
The DNA here is from genome assembly GCA_001691775.3 of Amanita inopinata Kibby_2008. NCBI lineage: Eukaryota > Fungi > Basidiomycota > Agaricomycetes > Agaricales > Amanitaceae > Amanita > Amanita inopinata. The sequence continues at coordinate 7,701 of JNHW02000224.1, read as the reverse complement.
GCCTGAACCCAAGAGAAAGACTGCTACCCTGACTATTTCATTCGCTTATTCATTATCTTGGACATACTTATCAGACGTCCTTCTCTGCTTAGTCAAACTTGGGACGGAATATCTGAGCCATGACCCTCGTCGTTCCCCCAACGCTGTCCGTCCTAGTTTCGGTGTGGATGGAAACGCTCTTTTACGGTATGGCTGCTTTTAGAACCATACTCACTTTGTTGAAATATGACATCAAAAATAGGTGCGAACATCATCATCTACTCACTGTGTCTCTACGTTTTCACCTCAAGAAACGCCCGAGAGAGCAACCGAACACAACAGGGACTCGTCATCATATCCACGCTTCTGTTCGCTTTTTTCTCTTCTTTACATTGGCATAATATTCAAACATTAGATCTAGATTCGCCTCTGCCACGGCGCACGTTGGTGTCAACGTTCGACGCTTAATCGAGGGATATGTTGAATCACCGACAAAACAGGCAATGACGAAATACCTCTTGGATATCACACAACCCACCGACGTAGCCAAAGAATTCCTTCTTGTCATGGTCGTAAGTTTCCTCCTCAATTTTATTCTTGCAACACAATTAACGCGCACTTCTGCATAGAACCTATTTTCTGATCTCATCATCGTATGTCTTTCCTTTTCACTCACTTCCTCTTCCCAACTTTATCACAGACGTGGCGCGTCCACATCGTATGGGCTTGCAGATGGCACGTAACCGCCATCCCCATCGTCCTCTGTCTCTCCGTATTCAGTACGTCTGTCCTTCCTCTTCCCCATCAACTTGCTATCTTACTTCCCTCCCACAGCTTGCGGCCTCGCCAGCGCCATCGAAATCGCCATCGCCCACCCGGGCCAATCCATCTTCCTCAAGCGCATCTCCAATTTTGCCACCGCCTTCTTTTCGCTGACACTCGTTATGAACGTGACCGCCACCTTCCTCATCGCCTCCCGCATCTGGTGGGTAACGAGGGACGTTCGCGCCCTCGCCCACTCCACCTCTACACCTCCATCCCCGCACATATCCCCTTCCGCTTTTACCCCTTCGCACTCGGCCTCTGACCCTTCCAACCCCTCGTCATCTTTTTTGCCGCCCTCATCCACCGCAGCTCCAGGTTCTGCTTCAAACAAAGGCTCCAGGAGCTACACTCTACCTCCTTCGAACGCGATACGCACCTTCAAAAAGTATAATAAACAATATTATCGCCTCATCGTCCTCATCGTTGAAAGCGCAGCGTTCGCCGCTTTCGCCTTGATACTTGAATTGGGATTTTACGCCGCCAATTTCCCAGGTATCTACTTCATTGGGGATTCGGTAGTTCAGATCGTCGTACGTGTTCCTGTTCATCGTTTGTTCCCCCTTCCCCCTCTCTAGTTCACTCACTTAATTCGCTTCCGCCCTTCAGGCAATGTCACCTTTGATCATCATCGCCTTTGTCGGTCTCTCTTTGGGACACAATAACGACTCGAGTTCATGGTCCAACAACATCTCTTACTCCGACTCGCGCACCCCCGGCCCTCGCGGTGGCAGAAGAGGCGGCGCAGGGAATGCACGTTCCCGTGGTCGAAAACCGCTCTCGGCTCTCCGGTTTCAGGCGTTCAATGACGATCCTCCAGAGAACGATACGTTTATGGGCACATCGAGTGTCGTTGTGAGTACCATTGTGAATGTCAAAGACGAGAGTGATGGCGGAATGAGCAAACTGACGTCGCCATCACCACCTGTTGCGGCTGAGAGAGATGTGGTGGAACAAGTCGAATTGGTTAGTCCAGGATCGGCAGTGGAGGAAGGCGCTGATATTAGTATGTGCATAATGGAAAAAGAAGTAGTATAAAGGTCAGATAGAAAACTCCAAAAAAAGGGTAGGGTCTTCCTGTAGCATATAATAGTTTTTACCTGCACTCGTTACGGGGACCAACCCGCCCGACGTCTAATACCTCGCACTTGCCGTACTCCTCGTCAAAGACTCCATCATCTGCAGACCCACCTTCCTCCTCTCCTCTACATCCCCAACCAAGCCACCCTTTCCTTCCCACCACCTCTCACTCTCCGGCACCTCTTTCCATCCACCCTTGAAAAACTCTCGCAGCCGCTTCGGACTACCCCCAAGAGGTCTCGCCATCATCTTTTTGGCCTCTTTCCACGATGGCGGAGGGTTCTCGCGCGAGTAGACACGGTCACTTTCGTCTTTGGAAGAAAAGACAGGAAGCCCGTTGCAAGCAAGGGCGATAGCAGGCGGGACCGTGATCCTTCCCACTTTGAAACATAGCTGTGAAATGCAGACAGTGTGGAGTATCGCACCGTCTGGCTCCTCTTGCACTAATTTAGCAAATCTGGCTTTATCATTGTTTAGCGATGCAGATGTGGATGAGGATGTGACTGAGAGTCCCTGTGAGAGAGCTGCCTGGAGAGCTCTCTGTGCTTCCTGATCGCTCTGGGAGGCAGTAACGGCAGAGTCGTATCCGGAAGGTGTTCCCGGTGCAACACTGAGTTCTCCAGAGGCGGGTGTACGTAGCGAGGCTGTGAAGGCCGCGTCTGTGTCTTCACTGGCGACAGGAGACTCAGCCCCTGCCTGGCTTTTGATCGTGCGTTTTTTCTTGGGTTTGGTCACGAATTTGCATACAATGTAGACCTTGGAGATTATCAGCAAAAGAAAAATGATAGAACGTAAGCATATATGCACGAACCCACTTTTGATCCCAAGCGTGTAGCTTCACTCGTACTTCATATGACGCGAACATGGGTATCTCACGAATAAAATCATACTGCGTAGCTACTCCAACGTCAGACGCGTTATAAAAGCAAAGGAATATCTCACCAGCCAACGCCATCCACCCGCCTGCCCTGAAAAACATTGGAAACATCTGCAGCGCCGCCTTGAACCTCGCCGCGTCGCACGTTTTGGCATAACTGGAGTTACTCAGATGACCATTAAAGTCACAGTCATCTATGCTCGCCCAACTTTTGTATAACACGGTCGTTTTGATAGGGTGTTGACCAATGAGGCAAAGCGTATCCAGCCAGCGGTCCTCGTACACGTCGCGTGTGGAGCGAGGGAGGAAGAGGGTACGGAGTTTGAGGAGACGGTGTTGGAAGCGGATAGAAAAGACGGGTCGGAATATGCGAACTTGTGGCAATTAGTTTGTTGGCGTTGCATATATGCATGCTAAGAATTGAGAGACTTACTGTGCCAGCCCAAAGGCAACGACCGCACATTAATCAACAATAAAAAGTAAAACAAATACTTGAAAACGCTGGGCGCATACTTGTACCCGGCAGACATCATTTTTGAAAAGTGGGCCTGTGTAAGTTGCGGGAGAGCATGGTAAAAACCTGCCAGTTTCTCGATGACCACCATCATCGACGCCACTGAGCCCGATGTCCTTGCGAGTGCCAGCGACGACGACATCAGTCAGTCTGCCAGCGCCCTTTTTTATACCAGGGTTGAGCACTGCGTGCTGGGAGAGAGTTTTGGTTGGGCCGAACGAACGCGTCTTTTCTTTTTGCCAGGGGCGGATGTCGGCCTGCAAAGTAACCGACAAGATCCTTATCTTATCTTATCTACAACTCAGAACGGTTGCTCAGCCAGCACTTGACCAACATTGACCACCAACACATCCGCACCCCGCAGCTCTGCAGCAAAATACGCCTTTATCCTACCAACACCCTTCTCCAGTATCACCTTCTCCACCTTGTCATACGCTTCCGGCATATCACTCCTCCGAATCATACACACGAAATCCCGCTTCTTGGTGTAAACCAGCATATCACCGCCAGATGGTTCCAACGTGAGCTGATCCAACGGTACCTGTATCTTGATAATGACCTCCTTGCTTTCTTTGTAAGATAGATTTTCAGGAATATGCGCCCCACGCGCGTGCGATTCCGGTGGAGGAGGTGTAGGAATACCAAACACTTGCCGTGTGAGTGTGGGAGGTTGATAAAAAACCATTTCTTCATTATAATATGGCTTGAGAACGACAGTATTAGATGGAGTGAATGCTTTACACGTCTTCTTGTGAGTTGACCAGTGCTTCTCTATTTGTGGGGTCAGCCCAAGAGATGATCAGCGAAAACGGTTGGCAACATACTCTGACATTCCTTTGAACAATACCTCGCCACCTTACACCGCGCACAATTCTTCAAGCTACTATCCTCCGCACCACAACCATCACACTTTTTCTCAACCCTCGGCGCCTCCTCTCCCTTCCTCTTTCTCATCCACTTCCGCACAGCCGCCGTCACTTGCGGTCCACACCTCATATAAAACATCTCCGGCGTCATCCCATCTGCCTCTGCTACATTCATATCCGCCCCAAGCTCCATCATCAGCTCAACCCCATCGACATGGCCAAACAAACACGCGCCCATCAACGGCACATTGCCGTATCGATTCTGATGATTCACGTTGGCCCCGCCTTGCGTGACGAGCATCCGAGCAAGACCGACTTGACACGATTGGTTTATGATAGCATGCTGGAGGGCCGTCATACCCGCAATGTCGGGTATGTCTGCTGGTAGGCCTTTGGAGAGGAGGTAGCTGAGCGTTTCGGCGTGTCGCATGACGACAGAGTCGGGTGGAAGTCCGACGTTTTGAGCGCCAGCAACGATGAGAGTGGCGTAACCCCATTCATAGCCAGTTTCAGTGCCCTGAAGGTCAGGCGCAGTACCTTCTTCCACTTGCTGCAAGACGGTTAGCTCAGTTCGTCAATGGCATGTGGTACAGTAACTCACCCTTCTCACTTCATCGAATATCCCTATATAACAACATTTACCAAAGGGAGAGAGGTAGTTGCAGTCGAATCCACCGCAATCTGATTAATCCAAACGTTCATCATCATCACCATCATCGTTAGCGACTGATAGATGTCAATATGTGTCTAAACTCACTTTTTCTGTACAAATCTCTAAGTCTTTGGCCACCCTCCAGGACACTGATGAATCCAGGCTTGGAGAGGATACGCCGCATTTCGCTTGACACGACTAAGCCACCATGGTACTTTTCATTCATCGATGTCATCCTGTTCTTTCACTCGTCCAAACTCTTTGCAATTGGGCCTGACTGAGTCAAGAGGGAGAATAGAAGGTGGACTGAAACTAGGGGGAGATTCAAAGTGCTGGTGGCGGCACCACAAAGCTTTTACGTCTGTTGGTTCAATTTGCACGCATTTGCTAAGGGTCAGAGTATGTGGATCCAGAACACGTTGTCCAGACAATCTATTATTGCGCTTGTAATTCAGAGTCAGCTTTGGACTGGGTTGGGAAGCAGTTTCACCGGAGCTGACATGGTTCAAGCTGTTGTATTCTTTCTTGCTTTGCTCGATAGAGACGCCCAAGGCAAGCGAACTGTTGAAACAGAAAGAAGATCGTGATTAGGCCTCATACGTCCATGACAATTGACACTGACACAATACTCACTTCCGTCAACTGGTTGTCATGTTGTGTCAAGCTCTTTCTGACCGTGTGAAAGACATTCATGGCGTCAAACGTCGAAACGTCGAAACGTCGTCGAAAGCATATTGAACCTCAAGGCCTCATGTTGAACCTCCTGTTGAACCTGACCTCAATTACCCCATGCAACCCGTCTTTCCTCTCGAAATCTTGACCGCCATCGTCACTTACCTTGCAAAAGACAAGCCAACTCTCAGAAATGTCGCACTCGCCTCTCACAACCTCTGCATCCTGACCCAGACACACCCCTTCTCCGCTATTCACCCTCACGGCCACGATGACCTCAAATTTACCCGACCCCGACAAATCCTGTCACCCCAATCACCTCGCAGCCAAGTCCTACTCCAGCAGTTGGGTCAGGAAAAGGAGAGATCCTCCCCTCGCCTCTACCCACCCACCTGCCACCTCTCAACTGGCCCATCCCCTGCTGCCCAACCCCCACTCCCCTTCTCACACCTTCACTACCCATCCATTGCCACTGCACAACTGGCCCCACCCCCCTTCCCTTAATACCTCTCAACTGGCCCACTGCCCACCACATGAATGAACCCCACACATGCTACACTCAACAGCTGTTTTTTTTCTTTTTTTATTATTACTAACTATTTCGACTTTGGCCCTTGCTGTGCAACCACCTCCAATGGCCCCCATGAACCCTCCAAGCTGGCCACTCCCCCCTCCCCTTACTGCCACCCTGGCTGCCTCAACAGGCACCTCAAAAGGGACACCCCCCTCCCTCCCTTATGATGGGTCACCCACTGCTGCCCAACTGCTGCCCTAATGACCACCCCTCAAGGCACTCTCAAGTCACTCTCAAGTACAGATAAGTAAGGTCTTCCCCTTAATGTGCCTTAACACACATTAAGGCACATCAAGACACTGTCAAGACACTTTGACATTTTGCTGATGAACCACCAAGGGCAGTTTGCGATGTCTAGCTTTCTGATGTAGTGACAGTACTCTTCCCTTGTAATGAGACCATTCTCAAACTCCTGAAGGAGTAGTTGCCACTCTTGAATAGCCAGTTTGTGCTTCTTCAATGTACTGTTATCTTTCATACATGCTTTGGCAAGCTTCAGAGTTTTCCTACATCATACATATTTATTCATATGATTGTTAAAGAAATACAGACACAAGACTCACCCCTGAATCATCATGAATGTTTCCTCAAGTGTGCACTTCTTGGAAACACATGAGATTGAGGTACTGGCCTTTGTGATTGCTGCCTCAAGTTGAGAGGAGCTGGATGGTGCAGTGGTTGAAGTTGACAGAGCTTGTGCAGATGGGGGAGTGGGTGTGGGATGAGAGGGTGTGGGATTAACATCTTGGAGGATTGGATCAATCATGTCATCTGTGATGGTAGATGGAGCAGGGGAATTGGTTGAAGACCCATGAAAATTCATAACTTCACGGCCATGTGGTCCTACCCCAGTTGTGATGACAACAGGGTTGAGATTGGGATGGGAATCACTGGGGAAAGAAAGGGAATTCCTGCACAATTTTTTCTGAAAAAGGATGGAAATTAATTCAAATGTCTGAAGAAGGGAAAAATAAAGCTTACCCCATAAATTCTGTGCCTCATTGGCAGTCCCAGCATCTGGACCAGTGACAGGGACCTTATACTGAGGTGTTTGCTCATCCCCAGTCTCAGGTCCCCCACCTGTCTGAAGGAGGCACTTGGCATGCTCCTGGTATTGTTTGTGAAGACTGATCCAATTAAAAACATGAAAATTATAAGATCAACAAATTACTCACCTTTCCCATTTTGATTTGACCTGTGTATATGTATCTGGGTCATGTTGCACATATAATGGCAAAAGCTTTTCAGCAATGTGTTTATAGACACATGTTTTGCTCTCCCCACTTGAATTCTGCATGAAATGGTGTCAAATAGATATTATAAAAGGGGAAGGATAACTCGCCTCATTCTTCCCTTTACCAACAAGTACTCTACAATTTTCTGGCTCCTCTACAAGCCCTATAAGCCTCCAGATAAGGCTGTGGTCATTGGTAGACTATAAAACAGGTGGGAGCTGAGCCTTATTGGGTGACTGGGAGGCATTCATGATTACTGAGGTGCAAGCTGCATGTCAAGGCAATTAACCTCAAAGAGAACTAGGGCGGTTGAGAGTAGTCAAGGGTGGTAGTGGAAGTTAAGGGATAACTTGAATTAACAAGCACGAAGAACCAAGAGGGTTCTGAGTGCGACTTATATACAGTACAGGTGAAGCATGTGTTAAAGTAA
>JNHW02000223.1:0-11751 GCA_001691775.3 Amanita inopinata Kibby_2008 | reverse complement strand
ACTATGTCTACTGACAAGATCAAGACCATTCTGGACTGGCCTGAACCCCGCAAGGTCAAAGATGTACAATCCTTCCTAGGCTTTGCAAATTTCTATCATTGTTTCATCTATGGCTACTCCAACATCACTGTTCCACTCACTCATTTAACCTGCAAAAATGTCCCACCACATGCACTCCTGCTCCCTTTTCATACAGCTGTGACCTGTTAGTAGTGAGTCTGACCCTGCAAGAATCACTCATTTCATGCACACCACTGGCACCTTGGGTCTCTTCTATGAAGGACTGGCCTCCACATTGTCTGACATGTCCCTCTTGTGGCTGGCAGCAACCTTCTCTTTCTCTGCAGCCTTCTTCTCCTCCTTGCATTGCCTTGCCTCCTCAGCCCATCTAGCCTCCTCTGCTTTCCACGCCTCCTCAGCTTGCCTCGCTTCCTCTGCCCTCTGTTGCTCCAACCTTTCCTCCTCCTCAATCCTTGCCATGAGCTCTGCCTCTTCCCTTGCCATCTCAGCCCATCTCTGTTCTTGGAATGTGGCCAGGCGCTCCTCTTTTGTTGGATTGTTGGACATGGTAATGATGGTAGCAGATGGAATTGATGGTCTGATAGCTGAGTTGGAAAAACTTCTTATTGACACTTATTGATGGCCTTGTGGGCTTGGCCTTAAGGGGGGAATACTGTCACAGTCCCATTCTGCACTGGTCTCCACACTGGTCCGCACCTGTTTCCCACTCCTAGTACTTATCCTTTGGACTTAGTAACATTCTGTCATTCCCCACCTTACTCCACAACTTTTCTGCACTTTGTACATTCTCTACTATCTTGTTTCATCTTCCTGTGCTTTGGTTATACTGTCCTGTGCTTTGCTGTGCTCGCCTCTCATCTTCCCCTCGTTTCTGCACAGCATCCTGCCTACAGTACCCAACTCCGCACTTTCCAATCTGTTACTATGTCCCTCCTTGTTTCTGCACTTCCTACTTGTCTTGTTACTCCACACTTTCATATTTGCTTCTCTGCATCTCTTGTTACAAGTCAACTGTTGCTACACTATCTTAGATAAATAGCTCATTTGTATCATAGTGTAGCCCCAGTTTGAATATCAACAAAGCTCTACCTCCAACTAAAGTCTACCTCCACTCTTGTCTGACTTCCCTCATCTTAAGTCCTTGTCTCTGACTTGGACTTCCTCTACTTGCCTTTCTCCATGTTATCTGAAATTGGGACATGAGTGCATGAGTGGCGCAGCCTATAAGCTGAAGCCAAGTCCTGCTGAGTCCCCCCATCTATATATCAGACTTACTAACTCTGCACAGATAGATGCCTGCCATCTCCATATTCCACTGCAGAGCCCCTTCAGAGCATGACCTTGACAGTCTGTCAGGAAGGGTGTCATGTAGCTACTATCACAGCAGACAAGGCTAACTATCTAGTGATCATAACATAGGGGGGAACTTACCATAGTTCCTTTTTCAATTGAGTATAAATGATGAAGTGCCTCTGGCACTTGTAGTACAGACTAGAAGTGTGATAAAATAAGTTATTACACTGTCTGGCTGAATGGCAAAGCCCACAGCACATAGGGGAACACTCTGGGTCATTTGCCCAGCAAACCCTCCTTCTAAATATTGTTGTGCTGCCCCTTGACTCCTACTAGGTAAAGGAGGTGGCCTTGCACTGCATCTTGCAATGGCCAGTCAGTCTCACTACATACACTCCTGACAAGGCATTTGCATAAATTCTATGGTTCCCATGGTCTTTAGCCTCGAAAAAAAGAAAAAGGCAATTCAAATAGTGATTCAAAGGGGCCACATGGCATGGACTGGCAGGACTGGGTCCCCCAGGTCTGCTTGGTCCAGACCACAACTAATTCTGGCGCCCCTCTTCGCTCTCCTGCGGTCGTCAATTAAACATCGCTCGTGTTTCCCTTCTCACCGTCGCCCGACAGGTTCTCCACCCATCCTTGCTCATCATCTCACATTACGAATCCTTCTTAATATTTATCATTCCATTTGTTTCTCTGCGCACTGACTTTGCTCAATATTGGCATCCTCGCCATTCCGGTGCCTATTTTCTGCGATGAACTCTTATTCCTCATCTCTGCGACCTTCCGTAGACTCCCATCTTTCTAAATCTTGGTCTTCTGCAGTATCTCACCCGGCTCTGGACTCTGGCTCGCTCTCAGACGACCTGGAAACCGCTCAACAGACTTCCTCTCAGCCTAGCAATCTCTCTCCGTCCATTTCAACCCCTCCCGTCTATTATCTGTCTCAAACTCCTTCCAGAGGTACATTTACAACAAACCAATTAGATGAAGACTCACCTATTCAGCCATTCCCGATTGCTGACTGGGGTCGTACCTTTTCTGTTCCTCTTGATCTCTCCCTCTTATCTGCTTTTTCCGTGGATGGTGTCATGAATTCCGATTCGGCTCCTCCCTCTTCCAGCCTTTCGGATGCCACCCATTCCAACACTTCATCGCAAGCTTCATCCATACGTACCACGGTTCAGCCTGATACTATCACTGGTCCCTGGCCTTATTCGCAAGTCGTTCATGCCAACTCCATCGGGTTGCCCCCCAAACCAAGCCTCTCCCGCTCTCACACCATCTCATCATCACATCAGTATGTTAGCAAAAGTAGGGTTGCTCGTCGTACGTCTATCCTTGCATTCAGTCTGCTCACGTCTTATTCATCGTTACCTTATTAGATGATGATAGACGATTTGTCCAAAATTCTCAATATAGTAAACGGTCGCTCTCCAAAACAATGTCTGCAGTCCATCCAAACATCGAAGCTGCACCAGTGAGTGTGCAATCATTTGAAGCGTCATCGTTAAATAGAGCTGCCTTTGGCGGCAATTCCGTCCACCAGTCACCTCCATCCTTTCCTTACTCCAGTGGGCAATCAAATACAGGATTGCCCCCGTCGCTTTGGATGTCGCCAGTGTCGTCGCCCAACTCTACACCCTCCGCAACTTATGCTCTGCTAAACATGTCCTCGATACCTGTCCTCCCGGATGGCGCTGCCTCCCATCGATCTGCTATAACCCGATCACCCGCATCCCCGACATCTCCCAGTATAGACTCGAAATCAACGTTATTTACCGACATATTCACCGACGAATTATTCCGTCCGCATAGTGCATCTGTATCTCCCAATGCAACAAGCCCTTTTACGTCCCCTCGCGTGATAGGCTCTCCTATACTGCAGTCTGCAGGGACTGATGCGGACCCTGATAAGTTAGCTAAAGAAGATCCACTGGCAACACAGGTCTGGAAAATGTATGCCAGAACGAAAGCGACACTGCCTCATGCACAAAGGATGGAGAACCTTACGTGGCGCATGATGGCATTGGCGCTAAAGAGGAAGAAGGATGACGAAGAGTTAAAATCGTCAGAAAGGGATGGTTCACGTCTTGCCGAATCTACTGAGAGGAAAGATGCCATTGATCATGCTGAGGCAGAGTCCAATTGGAAGTTGCATGAGCGAAATCCTAATGAGCGTGGCAGAAGAATAGATAAAGGGAAGACAAAGATACATGTAGTTGGCTTTGATGGAACCAACCAAGATGGAGTTGATGAGCAAGAGTAAGCTACTTTTTGTTACCTTGATGGCTTAACTCACTGATGGATGATTAGCGTTGTCCCCATGGATTGGAGGGCAATCAGTAGGTCACGATCTCGAATTTCAATGGATTGGAGACCGGCTAGTCGTTCACGTTCTCGGCCGCCTGAGCCCGCCATGACGTTCAATTCACATGACACGGCCAGTGCTAGTCTTGACAGTCGTTCGGAATATCTTTCTGGCATTGGAGAAACCGGATTTTTACATAAAACATCAAGTGCGCCAAGTAAATCTGCAATCGAGAAAGGGTCTACCGTTTCGCACAGTGTTTCTATTCCAGGAACACCATTTTCAGTAAATCGAAAAAGTACATCGCTTGCTGCAGGGCATCTTCGCGCTGGACTTCCTGCTGTCTGTGAAGATACACAGGATTCTGTAACGGCATTTGATCAGCTTGGAGAATTGAGATATATGCATGCTCTAAACCTAAATCATCCAATATCTACTTTTAGCAGCCCGGCTTTTGCGCCCTCTTCATTGCCATCGACTGGTTTGCATGGGCTGAATCGGGGGCATGGTATCAACCCTCACGAACAACGTACATTTCCGCGGCACGTAAGGAAGACAAGTTTTGATCATACCGTGTCCAAGGATGGAATAATGCAGGGACTCAGTGGTCGTCATCAGGTCAATGGCAAGCCATTGTCACCGGACAGCCTGCTTGGTCAGAAGCGTCGTGCAGAAGCGCCACACGGCGATAGTATGTTACGCGCTGACCCATCTGACGTTTGTGGCACTCATCGAGAAAGAGATATATATGAACGTAACGGCTCATTTCCATCATCGTCATTTGACTTCTCGTTTCCACCTTATGAGGGTCTCTTCTCACTCCCGACGCCGCCAGTAATTCCTTCAGCACAAGGAGATTTTAATAACGCAGAACATGCAGAAACTGGAAATCCCCAGCTATATTCAACGTCTTCTAAGCCGCCCGTTAGCGACTCCATGTTCTCCAATGTCGAATCTCCGATCACGCCAAATGAGGGTCTGTCGGCGGCAGCGGCAGCAGCATCTGCTGTCATGGCAGAAGGGTATGCACAGATTAATGCAGCCAATTTCGTAGGCATCGATGATAGATTGTTGCATTACCAACAAATAATGGGCCTCGTGTATCCCGGTCTGAACTCAAGAAACAGCATGAATCCAGATGTGTACACGCATGTTGACCCCGCACAAATTTTATCCATGCAACAAGGAGGAAATGGGTCGTCATCGCTCCGAGCTTATGAACCCAGTTCTTCCAGCAATGACTGGGGGATAGGCAGATTGACACCCAGCGATGGCGCATCTCCAAAACCTGCTAATGGAGCGAATAGTGTGCCAACACAACAATGTCTTCAGAAGGCGACAATAAAAGTAGGCGACAGTCGGACCCTTGGGGGAATAAGTGCGACTAAACCCGGGGTTCGGGAACAAAGAACGTATATGGCGCTTAGACAGGGAGCTCAGGACTCCCAAAAGAATACATTCTCCTCAGTTACTAACGGAGAGGGGCGGCCAGCTACTCACAGTTCAGATTTTGGCGTTACAGACATTAGCAATGCGCAGGTCGGGAACAGCAGAGGAAGTGGTGAAGAGGGGGAGCAATCACTGACTCTTTGCACTAATTGTCAGACTACGAACACACCCCTATGGAGGCGTAATCCGGAAGGGCAACCTCTATGTACGTTACCGAGCCGTCCTTTGAGATGCAAATTATTCTTACATGTTTTCGGGGCGAAAAAGGTAATGCTTGTGGCCTGTTCTATGTAAGTCCTCCATCTCGAGACTAAACTGATTTGCTATTATCTCACTTTTGTTCAGAAACTACATGGAGTTGTGAGGCCATTGTCTCTAAAGACAGATGTGATTAAAAAAAGGTGAGTCGGTTTGTGTTATATTCGCACAATGCTGTTTATGCAGTTTTGCAAAGAAACCGGACATCTGGTTCATCGAATAACGGTTCGCGGAAAAATGTCCCTACTCTTCCCAAGATTGCATCGTCAAATTCAAGGCCGCGGTCCCAGTCAAACTCCCTGATCTCCAGTTTAGGGAGGGGAATGCATCCTGCTTTGCATGTTCCTCCAAGTTCTACGCCCTCTTCGTCTGCGCTAGCAATGAAACGCCAACGACGGACATCTCACAGTATGCAAATATTCAAGCCTGAGACCTAACTTGAGGGTGTATCATATTATTGACCATCTACATTGAAATGTATGATATTCCATTGGTAGCATACCATTCGGGTGTCTTGGCCCCATCTGTTAGTATCGATAGCCGTAGATGCCTCGATTTTTTCTATTGACACCGTTTTGCCACTTTTGACATAGAATTATTTTTATAGCTGTCGTCTGAAGAGTACATTTTGTCTTTACCACGCGACTTGCTCTACACACACTACTCAACTCCAATCCAAAACGCACCATCGCTGTTCAAGCTGGCACCGTCTTCTCGTCAGCACGTATCTTCATCACGCCTGGGGGGATCGCAGAGCACACAACCGTCCAGATTGCAGCCTGCAGCGGCGGATCCTAATGCAAACAGACAAATACAACACCGCGTTTCTCGCACCGACCTCGACTTTGAACAGGCACTGAGTCGGGAAGGCACTTTGAAAATCAAAGAGAGTGTCGATATCAGCGCCTTGGGCCTTGATATGAGTCCGAGCTCGTCCATTTCAACACCTAGGGCCTCCCAACCATCAGCATTCTTTGTTGTTCCACCAACACCGTCGCCAGTCGCTGGCCCTTCAAGGCACCTGCTTCTAACTCCGTATACATCTCCAATCTCGAACGATGTTCTGAATGAGCATGAGGACACAGACCGGCACACCAACAGACGTTCAATTTACCGATCTACCGGAACCTCAAGCAGTCCTGATTTAGCAACGCTTGTGCGTAAAGCACGAGAACGAGGAGGAGTTATACCCTCGCATCATTATGCCAGGGAAAAGCGCAAAGAGTCACCTCCACCTTTGCCTCCATCACAAGATCGACCCTCTACGGCAAATGGGAGTGTGCGGCCTCGGTCCTCAACCTCGCACTCATTGAACCCACCTCCGGCAACTTTAACACGGCAATTTCCCAACAGGGAAGGAAGGGGCAAATTGGGGAGAGCGGCCTTAACGGATGCTGTTCCAGAGTGGTTCACGACAAGCCCCCAACCATTGAAGGTCGAGGCTGCCAAGGTAAATTCTAATTAGGTCGCTGAATATCTCTTGACTTGATATCAATTCCAGGCATCTAAAAGCTCAGTACGGCAGAAAACAAGTGCATTGCTTGGTAAAATGTTAGGTCAGAGTAGTACAAAGGAGAGGATGGTGGGCATTCTATAACTCGGGGTTTCAGACGGATATTCCTCATCTTTTTTTTTTTTGCCAGAAAACGTCGTTATCTAACCCATTGAATCTTATAAACCCTCCTATTCCCCCAGCCGCTGCCACATACAACCGCAAGGATACGACTTCGGGTCTTCCAAGTAGTCCACTGCTTCCACAAGCAACGAGTCCCTCTGGCCAAGGAGATCCCAATGAAGCATCTGTGGTCGTCGTCGACCAACCTTCATTGTCTGATCATCAAGTTGGTCAGTCTGAGACATCGGGAATGGTCAATGGGTCCAAGCGGAGAAGTATGGGCGCTGGTGACGTTGATCTCAAGAAACCATTGATAGCGCCTCCTGCATCCCCTAGACACCATATCAATGAAGGTCCTCGCTGGGAAGATACCACGTTACATGGTATAATTAACGACTTTAAAGGCGAACTATCTTCCCTGGATCCAGCAACCCCGGCATCTTTAGATCTTCGGGACCCTTCTACGCCAGCACGTCGACTTACCTATCGATCAAGGATGGGTGGTGGTGTTATACTATCAAGGAAAGAGCTAACTGAAATCAACGAACCTGTGACACAGTTTACAACACCATCCGATATCCAAGTCAACCAGAACTCAGACTCGACCACCTCAGATGACAAGGCCTCGGGAACAAATGTGTTGTCCTCTATACTTCCCCCGCGCTCATCGTCGTTACAGATGCCTCCTCGTTCGCCCGTTGGAAAGACAACGAGTGGTTCTACATCCGTGATAACAAATGCGATATGTGGTTCACCAAAGCCCCAGAATGGCGCTCCAGCAAGAATGGCACCCCGTGATCCAGGTCGCTTGCGGATCTCACATAGGTCAATAACATCCAGTTCTGAGCCATCCTTGCTTCCGGTTGGAAATATTTCAAACATTCATCCCACCTGTAAGTTATCTACTGTAAGTTTCTTGAACCACTCAGCCAACATAGTGCTGCCCGATATCAGCAACTACATACACTGGCTCTCACCAGGACCTGACATTAACACGTTCTCCATCCTCAAACCCGTCCACTGGAGATGACGAAGTCACGGGTATGGAGAGCCGCGGTAAAGATCTAGCTGCCAGGTGTTGGAACGAAGACACCAGCTTCCTGGCTCGAGAAAAAATTGCAGAATGGCTTGGCGGACAGTACGCACGATAACACTTATTATTGTGTCAAATTGCTGACCTATAATAGAGGGCACGTGAACAAGGTAGCCTTGCACCATTACATCGCTCTATTCGACTTCTCTAGCCTTAGGCTTGACTTTGCACTCCGGTTAGTGATGCCTTTAAGTCCTCAAACCACTGACAAACTTTAACAAGTCGCCTTTGCTCCAAACTATACCTTAAGGGTGAAACCCAGCAGGTTGATCGTATTTTAGAAGAATTCAGCAATCGTTACTGGGAATGTAACCCTAAAACATTATATAGAACCACTAGTGTGTTTATCCCCGTCAACGTTTTCTTCCCTGCTAATTGCCACCGAAGGCATTGTGCATGCTGTCGCTTACTCGCTTTTGTTGTTGAATACCGATCTTCATGTCGCTGATCTGGCTACTCACATGTCAAGGAACCAGTTCGTCCGGAATACTCTCACAGCAATTCAGGCACAACTACACACCGTAAAATCGTCCACAATCGATCTTCATGACGGTAGCAACATCAGTCTTCGAGAGTCGGGCGACACGGAGGTTGCAACGCGCTCCAAGAGGAGTGATAGCATTGCAAGTTGGAACAGTGTATCGCGCGAAGTTGTAATGACATTGCCAACCTCGCCTTCAATCACGCGTGTCCCTCCCGAACTCCCAGCTACTGAAGTCAATGTATCCTCAGTCATTCGCTCAAACGGCGTGGAGTCCAAGCTTGAAAATTATTTCTACAGCCGTACGTGGGAAAATGAGATGGAAAGTTTGCTGAAGGTCTGCCATCCTTTCATGCGACGTTTCATTGACCACGATCAAGTAAATGTTCACCATTATAGGAGATGTACGGATCCATTAAGTCGCAGCAGATCTTACAACCTCTGAACGCCGGCATGACACGACCATCTGTCACTCCAAGTCCTGCCGGCGGTGTGCTCCGCAACCGAAGTTTACGTGGTCAACCAGATCGCCTGACGATGCTCAAGCGAGGAAGCATACGTGGACTTCAGTCTATCATCACGCAATCCAGTGCCAGCCCCTACAGCAGCAACAGTAGCATAGATGGTCGTACGAGTCCTGCCCCTAGTTTTGCCCCATCTACACATGAGGTAAGCACTCATCTTCAATGTTAGATCATGGGCGATTGCTGACCAGAAAGCTTTAGTTACACGGTTCAAGTTCCTCCTTTCTAACGCCCACTCTCGGTTTTGCTTCGAATTTGTCGAACACGATTATACGGGAAGCACACGAAGATGATGATCTCAGTGTTCACAGTCAGGGCACAGAGTCAACTTCCATCAGCATAACCGACGAAGAACTAGCCCTTCTTGGTCCGCCTTGGGCCAAAGAAGGGATGTTGTGTCGTAAGCAGTACTGGGAATCTACCGGAAAGCGATCAAAGGACAAATCATGGCTTGATGTCTTTGTCGTCATTCAGAAAGGCGAGCTCAACATGTTCACGTTCAACGGTGGTAATGCAGTAGGATTCAACCAAACGTTTGGTGGGGGCAACTGGCTCGTATGTCTGTGTTCAGTCTTATATTTCTTGTTTAATGGGTTCCTTAGGCAAACGCATACTCGGTCGGCGCCGTTCAACTAGCTCATTCCCTTGCTCACTCATTACCTCCCCCGGGCTACAACCGACAGAGACCTTACTGCATGGTTCTAACATTGGCAAATGGGGGCGTTTATTTTTTCCAGGCTGGGACCGAAGAATTGGTCAACGAATGGGTATCTACTTGTAATTATTGGGCAGCACGAACAAGTAAAGAACCCCTTGCAGGAGGCGTGTCGAATATGGAGTACGGGTGGAATAGAGTGGGGGATCCTCATTTACATGGACGTCACTCAGACGACGAGCATCCTCGTGACACGGATTACGCTGATGCCATAAGCATTCGCAGTGGCCGTAGCAATCGTAGCAAATTTGGATGGAGAGAAGGGGTCGCCACGGTTCGATACGGACACTCGCCATGGACTGATAGAACATTCGTCAATGATTGGAGGGCCCCTCTGCCGCCTACTGTCGCTAGTGCACATGATGAAGAAGCACAATTAGAGGCGCTCCGAAAACATGTTGCTTATTTGAAGAATGACTTGGAATGTCACAATGAGTTACGTGAGCCCATGACAGCGTTGGTCTGTATCTTAAATTAGCTTTATTCCATCCACAAGTCTCATTGACATACCATTTGCGAAAGTATCAACCAAAATCCGCGAATGCTGTCAAAGCTCAGAGTAACTGGGAAAAGAAATCACAATACCTTCTAACTGAAATTGTCAAGTACGACTCATATATTGATTCATTGCAAAATGCCATGACATTGCGGCTGAAAAAACGAGGCGAAAGAGGTAATAAACGTGCCTTTTTTTCCTTGTACACTACTGATAATGGCCCCAAAAGCTTTGGAGAGGGCTCTTAACGTGGTTACCCCTTCGGAACCTAATTGATTTGAACCCCATTATACCCACATCGAAAGGGGAAAAACTTTAAAACCAGGGTATACCAGTCTGTCTGGGTATACAGCTACCCCACCATATATTGTGACTTGACAAGAATATTTGAAATTCCACTTATGTGTGCTATGTTTTTTGTTGTTCAAGATGCACCCCATTCAGCTACTGCAGGATATATGATATTGTATCTTACACAGCAGTGCCATTCAAGAAATGGCTGATAATGCCTGCCGTGATTGCAGTACTCTACACCCCCACCCATTCTCACCCTGCAAGCTCAGCTCATCTAGTGATAGGTTTACAGACCATAGGTCCCATGTATCTAATCTGTTGATAACTGATGAAGGACTTGGTGAATAGATACAAACTATTAAACTAAGCAAGTAACCTGTAATTTAGTTTAGTTTACATCTTACTACTAGCCTGTCATACTATTCAGTTTTTTATCCTCTTTGGGTAAATGTAAGGGCTCATGTCATATCGGATGGGCTCTCGTTGTTTCCAATTTATATATATATTATATATTGTTATACTCATACACAAAATCTTGGACTAAACCGGTGCGCGACCTTAAGTCGCACGTCTACTAATTACATAAGTGAACTTTTTACCTCTTGTCAACTGCGCTACACTACTACCAATAAAGTTGGATTCAGTGTATGGCGCACGGCAAGATAAGTAAGAAACCTTATAAATGTTACACTTTTTTACACTACCGACAGGTGGTGTAGTGCGCATGAAACCCAAGGACAATCTCTTAGCAGATGTCCTCCAATCCCAGGTGGAAATTCCCACCAAAATGATGAGACAAGCTTACTAGCTCATCCCCCTTAACACGGGATGGTTCCCCTGTGATGGTTCGACGCTCAACGAGCGCGAACACACCTGGGAACCTGAAACCCCCAGAGACTAAGCATGAGACAATGAGGAGAGCAATCTTCTCAACCGATAACTTAAGATCGAAGCCCTCGCCGAACGACCGCAGGGCTAATCAAGAGACATCCGAACGGATGTCTCTCATAAATACTACTCTGCGAATTATCGCTCAGATGTCTGAACGGATGTCTCCAGTAAATGTATCGCACAGGGGAACTACGTCCCCCTCTATACCCTCTCGTTCCGCCATAGTCAAATTGACTAGACAGAACAACGACTTAATTAAGTCATTTCCCAGTGCAAGGGTATAACAACTATTGTACTTGAAAGCACA
>JNHW02000222.1:0-11841 GCA_001691775.3 Amanita inopinata Kibby_2008 | reverse complement strand
GCGTCCAATCATGGACGCTATTCCACTCTGTCCGGGTCACAAGATACTCCTCGGATTTCCAACAAAAGAAAGTGAGCACAAATGAGTGGAATACTGTGCAATGAATGACTTGGGACACAAGGCTGCCTCATGTCTTCACAGCCATATGTACTCCACATAAACCTCATGCTAAATCTCGCCTCTTGTCTAAAGCAACAGATAGATCATCGATCCGTTCAGCACCATGTCAAAGGATAATTGGATTTTGACTATTTCTTGTCTTCTTGCCCTCTGAAGACAGGTCTCATCATAGCTTGGTTTGCAGATCTGTCGGCATAGCATATACCTGGATACATAGATAAATTGAAAATTAGATTAGTTTGGCCCTCTTTTAACGTACGTTGGAGAGCTGACATTGTATCGCCAATGTTTATCGAATGAATTGTCACACAACATCATCACATCAAACTTATGCACCGCACTGCTGCTCAGTTACATAGGAAAAGAAAGCAATGTCTTCAAAGAGTACAAAGCATTTCTAGATATCCCAGACTTAACACGCTACGAGACGAAACGAAAACACCTGGGTTTCCTACTAATATTACAGAATAAAAATTACATTATATGTCGAATGTCAAAGAAGAAAAGGCGCAACGAGCCGTGAGTCAGTTATAATCGGATGCAGATCTACGTAGACACCAGTCGACAAATGCAAAAGTGCGGTAGGAAACATAAGCAGGAAGGGGTAGCAGGAAAGGGAGAGAGAGGGAGATCTGAACGAATGAAAGACGTCCACTCTTTTTTTTTTGTTTTACCTCACAACCCAACACCCCAAACTTCCAACCCTACACACTCAAACGCGATAGCGCCCCCTTTGTTCGGGCCAGGAGAACACAGCGGCTCGTTCTCAAACGTAAGACATCGAGCGGACGAACCGTCAAAGAGGGTTTCATCCAGGTATAACCCATATCGTCCATCCCTATCGTGCAGAAATATCGAGTGAATAAGAGCTATGCAAAGGGGTACGAAAGTAAAAAAAAAAAAAAACACAACTCACCCTCCACCAAACGAGATATAATCTGGCTCACATAAGGCTACATACTTGTTTTTGCCGGTCCACCTAAACACTTTAAGCTCACCTCCCACATACTTCCACAAAAAGCTTCAACCCCAAAAACGAAAGGAAGGAGGAATCAGCACGTCGTACCCACCGAAACCGAGAAACCGACGGTTGCGACTCACCATTCACCGCTTCCGTAATACCCCCTCCCCCTACTCTGTCTCACCCCTTCCTCCATCCACACACCAAACACTGCGTCGCCAGAGTCTTTTGCAACCACCAACACACCCGGTCTTCCAGATCCACCGCCGATGCCGATGCCACCTCCAGAGGCAGCCCTGGCCTTTGCTTGTGTGTGCGCTTCACAGCGGGTGTAGAGAGTGTTGAGTGATATGCCATGTTGGTCTAGGGAGTATACTAGGCTCCATGCTCGTGGAAGTCGGTCTAGCGCGGGGAGTTGAGGGCGGAGCTGGAGAAAGAAAAGAAAGCGCGAAGAGGGGGGAAGAGAAAAGTTAGAGAATCGGATGGGTAGAGGTAGAGGTTATCAATTGCTAGCTCACCAGGTCCGCTAGATAACTTTCAAGCACGGGAGCGGTAGCTTCATTTCTTCCTTTGAGCTGGACACCCCCACTCTTCTTCTCTATCAACTCTGCCACCTTCATCGTCCCCACTCCCGCACCCACCGCCACTACCGCCGCCGACGAGGACGACAACAAAGATGAAGACGGCATCCCTCCAACCCTCCCGCCCTCCTTCTCCTTCTCTTTCTTTTGCTCGACTCCCCCTCTCTTTCCGCCGTCTAAACTGGACCCTTTTTCTCCACCGCTCTTATCCTCAAATCTCTTCTTTACCCTCTTCACGACCGATTCTCTCCTCCTCGACATTCCCCCTCCAACACTACCCTCAGCTCTTGCCCCAACCACATCCATATTCACGTCAACACTGCCCAGAGACCTAACACCAGCACCAGCGCCTTCTGCACCTCCTGCTCCAGTCTCAGCTCCTTCTACAGCTTCCAACTCCTTCTGCAACTCGTTCGAAAATCCCTTATCCCAATCATACCCATCCCCAGCAAACCCAGGCGCCCCGCTAATCGGCGTAAACACATGTGACGCAAACGGCGTGTCATGCGTGATCATCGAGGCCGATCTCAAATGTGACAGTTGGGATGCCTTGAAACCAGAAGGAAGGGTAACCGCATGGATGTGTCCTGGAGCGGGACGGTGTGCAGGAGTCGGAGTGGAGGCAGAGGTAAGAGCGGGTGATGTAGAAGATCGGGGGAGGTGGGCGCCAACGCGCGATGTTGGGGTTGATGATGATGATGATGACGACGATAAAGGTGGTGTCGACGCTGCGAATATACTCTCCAATGAGGGTGTTGCACCTTTGTGATGTGTTCGATGGTGGGGGTGATGCGGTGGGGGATTTGGGGCTGGACGATTGGACGAGAGCAGCGACGACATCCAGCGCGTGGGCAAGCTGCTCAGGGTAGAATACGACAATGACCGGGGGATGATAGCCTGTTCCTGCTTCTGGTCCTGGCTCCGGGATCGGTGATGGATCGACTCCTCCATCTCCGTATCAAGCGAATGCTCAGGCGTCGAACTCGTCGTCCTTACAGACGTTGTCGATTCGAGGGGGGGAGCGAGCGTCGGAGGCTTAAGCGTCGGTGAATGTGTAGGCGATCGCGTGGAAGGTGTGGGCGTGGGTGATGTAGTTGGTGTAGATGACGGCAATGGCACAGATGTGGGTGTAGACGTGGGCGCATTCGGGTTATTCAGAGTGTGCCGAGCGTGTGTGTGTGAGCGATGGGAGAGCGAGTCGGTAGAGCTGCTATCCTCGTCGGCAACCGCAAACTCGACGTGCAGCGTAGCACCAGCAGCAGCGACAACCTCGTCTCGCCGTTGGCCAACTTTTCCCTGCACCTCGTCCTCATCCCCATTCCCCTGCTCCCCGTCCTCATCCTTCATCCACCCCAACGGATCATCCTGATACACCATCAACTCATCCAACACCCTCCTCCTCTTCTCCTCAGCCGCAACCCTCGCCTCCCTCACAAACCTATCAAAAAACCGAAACGTCGAGTTTCCCTCTCCCTCTCCCCCTCCCCCTCCCCCTCCCTCTCCCCCTCTCTCCCCCACCTCCTCGCCCCTTGACCCTTCAAGCCCATACCCACAAGTCTCACCACCACCACCACCACCACCGACTCCCAACTCTGACTTGTTGAACCTCCTAGACTCCCGAGGATCGACCAGCAACGACAAAGGATCCTGCCTCTCCGCTACAACCACAAACCCCGATTCCCCCACCTCTCTTCCCAGGTTCAAACCCACATTCAACCCCTGCAATGACCGCGGCCGCCACCTCGAGCGACTCCCCGCTCCCTTTTCCTCTGGTTCTGGAGTTGTAGCTAGAGCAGGAAGAGCAGAAGGGGGAGCTGGCGACGCGCGAGGTGTAGGCGGCGCAAACAGCGGCATATACCTACTGATCATGTCCTCCCTCCTCTCCTCCCTCTCCAGATCGTCTTCAATATCCGACGACAGCGATCGTCCATGATGTCTGTCTAGATGCCTCAATATCGGTTGAGAGTGAGATGTGGACGGCACTGGGGCCTCCACTGCCGTCGTCGTCATTTTTGGTGTTGGTGTGGCAAGGCTGGGTTGTTTGGATGTGGAGTTGGGGTTGTAAAAACTAGCACAAAAAAGAACTTGATTACTCTGGATTCTGATTGATTGATCTGGATGAGACGTGGCCTGGCTACGGCTACTCCAATACTCGTCCATCCAAAACACCGTACTAAAACCAAGACACAAAACATTCCACCTACCGACCTGCCACTCCGTTCCCCGCACCCAAGACTCGATGACCATTTGACCATCTCACCAATTTTCCCACGATACGCCAACCTCTCCTGCTTGTGACAACAACCCTGTCATCTCTTGGACGATAGATAACGCGTCCCAACACTCGACCTCTTTTCTCCCAATCCTCCACACAAAATGTCGCCTCTCGTCCTCTACACCCTAACCTTCCTCTTCCTACCCTTTACCTTTGCCCAACACTCACACTACAATGGGATGGACATGAACAAGGACGGCTCCATGTCCATGGCCTCTGGACATATGACAACCTATCTCCACTTTAGTCCATTCGACGACACTCTCTGGTTCCAAGGTTGGGTTCCCTCCAGCGCAGGAGCCATAGTCGGAGCCTGCATAGCACTCTTCTTGCTCGGCGTGTTTGAGAGATGGATTGTCGCCGGACGAGCAGTCGCAGAACGAGCATGGGATCGCAGGTGAGGCACACGACACACCCCTGATTGCCATCTCGCTTACGCTTCTCAATCCCAGCGCCCAACTGGCAATGCTCGAAAGGCTTAACCGATCCAAGGATGCAGCCGAAAAAGACAAGATCTACACCGTTTGGAACAACCTTTCGCTCCGCGGAAGATACATCCCGCCTTTCATACCAGCCCACGATATCGCCAGAGGCATCTTGCACGCGGTACAGACCACCATCAACTTCTTGTTCATGTTGGCAGTCATGCAAGTCCACCAGATCATCATCAGTCAACCTATAGCTCAATCACATTTTCTCTCCCAGGACCTTTCAAGTCTCGTTCATCGCATCAATTGTTGCAGGAGTTGGAGTGGGCGAAATGATGTTCGGACGGTACACCAGTGCCGCCCTGAATCATTAAGCGGAGACTTGCTTCACACCGCTTAGCTTCTCATACCATATATGATCTGTAGCATCTGTACAAGCTGTATCCTTTTTCCTTTCCCCGTGTCATCCGCGGTGTGAGAGTTCGGCAGAGTCTAGCAACCAGCGTGACAGCGTGTGACGCGTTACCGGTGACCGGTGACCGACGATCCAGATGCAAAAATTTTCGGCACTGCACAGGAGAGATGCCTCCAAATAATGGCGTGACAACCAAAACTTTGTTTCGGGTAACTGGACCTGACCCTGGCACAGTAACACCCGCTCTTTCATCCACCATTCCTCGAAATCTAGTCGCACCATCGTGAATCACCGCAATCTGGGCGACTTGCACTCTGATTCTCGCCATTAACGCATAGGAGAGGTGACACGTCATTCACCAGTGATCGTGTGATTCGAAAATAGTGGGCATATGGCAGATTTAGGTGCACCCCCGGTCATTCCGACAGAGTTTCAACAGTACAAGTGATTCAACAACAGACTCGAGATAGCACCAGTGGCTGACGTTTCTTGCTAGTTCCTACGTCGAAGATCCAAAATGGCAAATAAGATTTTCAATCATATGGACCTCTGTGCTGGGAGGATTTGTCCTCGTGGCACTCCCTAGAATCGTTACAGGTATCAGGAATAGAAGCATCTTCAAGGGATTGTTTGGAATACAGGAAAATACAATGGAGTATGAGCGCGTGGCAGAGCAGCCAGAAGCCGACGTTCATGCCACCTACCGAGATTACAGTGTCAACAGTCCAGCATGGGCAGCTAGAATCTTGAACAGTTTGGAATCGATCGTATATTGGTCACCCCCAGGACTCGAGCTAAATGCAGGCCAAAGTGAAAAAGTCTTCGTTATGCCGTGATCGACTTTGCACTGATTTCTTGATCTCCAGTCTTCGTCATCTGCGCTTACATCGCCGTCACCGTTGTCTGCATCATCTGCAATGCACCGCTGATCGACAATTCAAACCGAGCAGGTTTGTCCCCAGTTGCATCTGCAAGGGCTGAAGTAACCGCTCTTTCCCAGGCTTCCTTGCCATCGCCCAATTGCCTCCGTTATTCTTGTTTGCAACCAAGAACTCCATTCTGTCCTTTCTCCTCGGGCCGGGCAAGGGATATGAAAAGCTGAATTTCATTCACCGCTGGGCCGGTCGCTGTCTCTTCCTTGGAGCCCTTCTTCATGGTACATTATGGATAAGAAATCATATACAATACGGTCTTCCCATCATTGGCCAGCAGAAGGAGACGAGTGGCATTGCCTGTTTCGGTTTGCTTTGCATTCTGGTCGTTACCAGCTTGCGACCCGTAAGACGTTTCGCATGGAACATATTCTGGATTGTCCAGCAAGTCACAACCACATTTAGTTCCTTGCCAATTGCTCATTGCGTGTAGCTTCTTGGGTTTCATCGCCTTCTTCATCACTTTGTGTTATCATACGATTTATGCCCGACCATGGATATATCCCCCACTTGCGCTGTATGGTCTTGATCTCTCGTGGCGTATGCTCAGGATCAGGATAAAAGACGCTGTGCTGGTTCCTGTCGACAAGCAAATGACACTCGTTAGTTTCCGATCCACCACCTCGTGCTATGCGTCATCTCACAACACCTCAAACAGATTCACATACCTTATCCTTCATCGGGATGGATTGCAGGACAACATGTCCGCCTGCGCGTCTTCTTCCAGGGCCGGCTATTCGAATCGCATCCACTAACGATCATGTGCGCTCCGCCTTCGGAGGGATGTCTAGTTAAGCCTTTGCACATTCCAGAGAAACAGAAAAACCGTGAACAGGTTGGAAACCAACATTGCAATTCCCATGACTTGGATTATGCGGGATCTGGAATAGTGGGATCTGGAATAGTACTCGGCGCTCGTGCGGTGGGTGACTGGACGAGAGCGTTGAACGAGTTTGCGTTCAATGAGGGCGCGAAGATACAGAGGTTATGTCAGAGCGGGTGTAAGCAATACCGCCCTTGAGAGATTCATTCCGCTGAAGTGAATCATTTAGCAACGCAAGCAGCTCCAGAGACACCTTTTGTTCCTGTGCACGTCATGATAGATGGACCTTACGGAGGCTGCAGTATTGACGCATCTTCTTACGAAACTATTCTCCTAGTCAGCGGAGGTAGTGGCGCAACATTTTCAGTTGGTTTGTTGGATTCGTTGGTTGGCAAGTGCATGAGAGGAGACAAGACCGCGACGCGGAAGATCGAGTTCGTGTGGTTTACCCGCAGTTATGGTAATGTCCTTCCTTCATACAGTTCGATTTCAAACGCATGACGAGACCCGTTTATGACAGGTTCAATTCACTGGTTTAGCACCTTTTTGAAAACGATTGCCACCCATGCGATGACTTGCGCGAATCTCGATTTCCACATGACTGTCTATGTAACCTGCTTATGTGTTCCTGATGCAGTGCCGGACATCCCTAATTGTGACGTTTTGCTCGCACGACCTACGTTGACGGAGATAGTTCACAGAACCGTTGATAATACGCCAGATCCAGTAACAAGAGCAGAGGAAGGCGAGGGTGACTTGCACCCCGTCGAAACATGCGAGAAGGAGGCGACCATGAAGCAAGTCAAGCAAACTGAAGTTCCGACGATGGTAGGAAGCGGTGGGTTTGCCGTGTGTGCAAGCGGACCAGAGAAACTGACGCGTGAGGCTGCGAATGCCGTTGCAGGCTTGATGGCGAGTAGGAGAGGGAGGCAGTTGGGCCGCATCGGTCTGCATACAGAGCTATATGCCGTATAGAGTGGTCTGTTAGATTTGAATGTAATAGTATGAGCTTGTTTAATTATCATGGTTGGGTAGAGAAACCCCATTTGATCGATGAGATGATGTTTGAAATCTTGTGATAATGGGAATATCCCTGAAGCAACCATTTCTCACCAGGTCATATGAAGTGGCGGTTGCTATAGGACGGGATGCACACCAGAAGCGTAGTGAAATACGCGCATATATGCTCATTTCTTGTTCTTCCGACTGTCATTTGATGTTATGAGGAGTCCCGAACCTTGATCAGGCATCACAAACCTCTCTGTGTACAAACGGTTGCGGATGGACAAGGATGGCATTAGAGACTAGTAAAACTGAGAAATCGATGCTTAAGGTCGTGCAAGACAGGATTGAGGAGAGGATGCAGGGCAGAGATTTGCATGGAGTCCAGACTCCAGACGCTCGAGGCTTTTCCGCGGTGAGGCGTGGGGAAATGTGCACGAGCCATTTCTGTGATTGGCTGGTAAGGTGCTGTGCTGTTGTGGTACTGGATACTGGATGGAATGTTCAGAGAACAGACTCTGTTGGACATCAGTAAGTACCCCCAACGTCTGAAGTTTCTTTGTGGATGAACGTGAAGGGCCTGATTAGATTAGCTATCCTGACTGATTTGCTTTTTTAATCGTTACACGTCATAAGCTGGGCACGCAATGATGACCTCATCGCTCAATTATCCGCCGCCTCGGACTGTCTGTCTGTTGTTCGTTCATTGGTAATCAACCAGGTACGCAGGTACGCGTGCATTCCAGGACAGCCGCTCTGCTGTACTGACCTCGGAACTCGGCACCCGCATCGCATCCACTTGATTAACAAAAGGGAGCTGAAGATGGACCCGATGATTCATAAGCACGCCCATATACTACATATAATATGGCTATAAAATAGAACCCAGCCGCCATTCGACTGCTATCCCAGAAGCAAAACGCGACATGTCGACTTCCCAGTTATTCCAACCCATCAAACTCGGCACTCTAGATCTCCAACATCGAGTCGTCCATGCCCCCCTGACGCGCTACAAAGCGACAAAGAAAGGGCATGTCCAACTGATGCCCATGGTCAGAAACTACTACTCCCAAAGATCAAGCACGCCAGGCACATTATTATTCTCCGAAGCCACACTTATCCATGAGAAGGCTGGCGGATACGACAAAGTCCCCGGCATCTGGTCCGATGAACAGATCGAAGCATGGAAACAAGTCAGCATCCTCTCAGTTCCCATAATCACCTCTCTTTAATCACTCACACCCTCCCGCCCATAGGTAACCGAAGCCGTACACGCCAACAAATCCTTCATATTCTCCCAACTCTGGGCCCTAGGACGCGTCGCCGAACCCCAGACCCTCCGCGAATCCAACCCTCCCCTTCCCTTCATCGCACCCTCCCCCACCCTCCCCCCTGGCGCCGACCACGACGAACTCCCACGCGCATACACCATCGACGAGATCCACGAAGTAGTCCAGCTCTACGCCCAAGCAGCCAAAAACGCCGTGTTCAAAGCCGGATTCGATGGCGTCGAGATTCACGGAGCGAACGGATACCTCTTTGATCAGTTTTTGCAGGACGTGACAAACCTTCGCACCGATGAGTATGGAGGCAGCATCGAGAATCGAAGCAGGTTCTGTTTGGAGGTTGTCGATGCCGTGGTGGAAGCCGTCGGCGCTGAGAGAGTGGGCATCCGATTGAGCCCATGGAGTCCATTCCAAGGAATGGGAATGAAAGACCCGATACCCCAATTCGCCCACTTTGTCTCGAGCGTCAAGATGAAGCATCCCAAACTTGCCTATCTCCACGTCATTGAACCCAGAATAGACGGCAACAAGGATCGTACGTCGGCCATGCAGAGTTACGAGTCGAACGATTTTATTCGCGCCATTTGGTCTCCTAAACCCTATATCTCTGCTGGAGGGTATGACCGTGAAAAGGGCATTGCAACGGCAGATGCGACTGGCAGTCTCATCACATATGGAAGGCATTTCATCTCCAACGTATGTTTTCCTTGGTCACTATTCGAGCCTGTGGCGTGCTTATGCTTGTGTTGATGATAATACAGCCTGATCTTCCAATCAGGCTGAAGAACAGTATACCCCTGAACCAATACAACCGCAAGACGTTCTATATAGATGGCGAGAGTGCGGAAGGCGCAGTGGGATACACCGACTATCCTTTTGCTGAAAACAATAGATTTATACCTGTACCATCACTTTAACAAATTAAACTCGTGTAAACTAGAATGTAGAAGAATTGTGAGCATCCACCATCGCACTGCTGCCTAACCTGGCCTTGGGACTATGAACTAGCCATCCACAACAGGTAACCCATCGTCCCATCTTCCCCTCGATTCAGCCATCTTTGACAAACTATCACCGTCAGAGCCATCTTTAGAAGCTCTCTCCCGCTTCTCCGACTCGTCCGATTCTGAAATCGGTGGGCCTCCCTTTTGGTTTCGAGTGAACAGGAATCGACGGATGAGGCCACCATCCTCGTCACCATCATTGCCTCCACCAGCACCAGCCCCTGCACCACCAACCCCGCCCGCGCTGCTCGCGGTGGCAGGGTTGGATATAGCTGTAGGGGACGTTACCGCGTCCGAAGCGAACCGCAAATCACTGATTTGGCGGGAGGCTCCTTCTGCGTCCCACAGCGACTTTTGGAGTTCGACGAGGACGACTAGGGCGGTCGGGTACATTCCCTAATTTGATCCAGTTTGTTATTCTTGAATACGGAATATGGAGATGGGTGACTGGAAAGGAAGACTTACGAATACCTGTTGGATTATGGCGTTGACGATTTGCCAGAGGAGTAGGGTGCTCCCCCCATAGATAGGAATGGCTTGCAACGTCTGCGCATGACAAGCTCCAAAAATAAGCCAAACCCGAGCAGGAACAAAAGACAATCGGGAGATTGAGGTTAACTCACGTAGATGACGAGGTAGAGCAGGCCAGACTTGATGAGCAACGTCAGAATCTTCTCTGCCTCTGACTGCGCTCGAGCGGTTCCAAAATAGGCTTTCATATCCTTTCCGAATTGCCTGAAACCCGCCAGCGTAACAACTGTACGTCAGTTCTGAGAGGGGGGGGCCATGGATAAACGTAAGTATGCGCACCAGGCTTTGTAAAAGATCAACGAGGTGCAGATAATGTTGGTTGCATAAGATAAAGTAAAACTAGACACATCTGCACGGGCGCACGCCGCTAAACCGTGCGAAGCCACCGAAGACGCGTCGTCCTTAAGAGCCCAGCCCGTCTTTATATCGCATCCAAATTCAAACAATGCGGCGGCTGAGTCACACACGCACGCACGCACGCATCAGTATCAGCTCGCACTTGAGGTGTTCTTGGACGTACTCATTGAGCCTAGCCATGTGAGAAAAGGAACGATAATGATAGTTCGCTGGTCCACGTAGAGTGCCCAAGTCCTCCACAAGACAATGCTATCACCTAAAATTAGCTATACCAACGAATCGCAGATATTTATAAGCGGGGTCTATAAATAGCTGGAATGGGGCGATGCGTACCATGAAGAGAAAGAGAATTTCTTCGGTCCAAAAGACCGACTCCAAATTTACATCCGCAAGAGCCATCTTAGACGCCATCCCATCCAAATCCGAGCCTTGCATAAGAATAATCCGGAAGCGCACAAGCAGATCGGCGATGTCTAAACCCAAGAAGAGCGTGGAACCGGCAAACATGACGACCGTTACGATGATGAGGAAAAGGATGTGCGGACGTCTCGCGCCCTTGCGGCTGTTGTGAGAAATTTTGAGCTGGACATACTCAACCTCCCAAAAGGTGAAGAGGTGGATATATACCACAGTATGACTGTCGAGTAGAAAATGAGCGGTAGGTATATGCCTATATATCACGAAGAGGAAATTTAGGAGGTCAGGAAGCTCGGCGCAATCAGGACGTGGAAGAAAACAGGGACTCGCACCATAACACGCTGCTCCAGACGCAACGCGAACGGTTTTAAAGGTGTATTGGTAGCCAAGGGCCTTTAGCGCCTCTGAATTGCTTGACATATCGACGGTAAAATAAAAAAAAAAAGGAATGACAGAATGGCACTGGCAACACTTGTCGACAAATGAAAAAAAAAACGAGGGCTTTCGGATGTTCTTCCTGGAGAGACTAACAAAAGAGGAGGGAGGGGGGCAGGTAGCGAGCGAGGGAGGGGGAGGTGGGGGCCACCAAAATATGGTCATGCTGCCTAGACTTCTTGCAGGGCTGGATAGAAAACTCAAGYGGTAGCATGTAAGCGCGAGGGACACCTGACATGACGTGACCTAACTAACCTTCTTTGAAAACAAAACA
>JNHW02000221.1:0-11951 GCA_001691775.3 Amanita inopinata Kibby_2008 | reverse complement strand
CTCGGAACACGTCTGTGTGAAGGGTTGAGTCCACAGCCTAAGATGAGTCCTAAGGAGATGGTGCCAAGTTTGATTCCTTTGCGGTGGAGGAGCAGTATGTACTATGCGTAACTGGTGGAGTGGTGGATGCAGTGTCCGTCCGTCCAAACTGTACTTACTGTCACACGGTCGTCGAACTCGGTCGAAGTCAAACGGGTCTGAGGTCCCCCAATATTCACCCTTTACTTAGTGATCAACCCATATCAGCCACTCTCTTGCAAATTCCCTAGGATGCCTATTAGTCCTGCAGAAATTGAGGCCACTATTCGCCAGTCCATCCCAATATCACATCTTGAGATAGAAGACCAATCTAGTRATTGTGGAGAAAGCTACGCTATCTTGATTGTCAGCGAGGTGCGTTTGACTTTGAGGGCTCTCAGTCGTTGAGCGGCCAGTGAACAACGAGAATGTGTACCTCTGGAATCGTCGGCAACATCTACTCATGAGGCATTTTTGTCAGGCATTCCAAGGCAAAAACACATTAGCCCGACATCGCATGGGTATGTTTCCCTTAGAAGGTTGTGTGACGTYCGCAGCAAATTTATCTATTCTCCTGCTCAGTAAACGAGATGCTGAAGAACGAAATTGCAGCAATGCACGCGTTTTCGCAGGTGACTCATTCTCGTTATTTATTGCTGCAATTAGAAGTAGATCTTTACTAACACGTTAACCGTTTGCGAAGAAATCATTGACTCCAGAGCAGTACAAAGCTTATCTTGCGACCTCCGCCTAAGATCCTTTTGCAAAAATTCTGTTACGGTATCCTCTGGCTCCTTTCCTGTCCTTTTAAATTCTCAGCCAGCAGGATCACAGTAGAGTTGATTTGAAGATTGAGACAGGATTTTGACCATCGGGCTGAGATGCCGCACTTGTATCATCGATGACCGAAAGAAATAGAATGACAATTTTAACATTAACATACTTCAAAAAATCCATCAGCGTCGTCATTCCCAAACCGAAGGAGAACGACTACTCCACGGCCAAAGCGCACCGCCCTATGGCACACCTCAACACGCTAGGCAAGCTCTTCACCAAAGCGATGGCAAGAAGACTCCAGTTCGAATGCATAAAACACCAAGTTCTATACTAAGGACAAATGGGAGGCATAGCCGAACACGCCACACTAGGTGCGCGAACGTACCTCATGAACTTCCTGACGGACGCAAGGGCTCGGGGCCTCACGCCATCACTACTAACGTTCGACATTGCCCGGTTCTTCCCTTGTATCAACCACGAGTTGCTACTCAAAACGCTCAGACACTACGGATTTAGCAACAAGGTAGTATCGTTCCTCGCGTCGTTCTTCAAAGACAGATACACACAGTAGGCATGGGGATCAACGCTTTCACCCCCCTTCCTCGCGGACGCAGGAGTTCCGCAAGGCGAATGCTTATTCCCCATCATATCTGCAATACTCCTGTCCGTCGCGTACAAGCGCATTCGCCTACCCCTACAATCAATATCCATATCCTTCGTAGACAATGGGAACTTTGCAGTCGCATCCACATCGACTGTAGACAACGTCATCACTCTGAGGAGAAGATGGAAAAGTTCACCGAACAACTGGGCCTCAGAATCGAACCGGATAAGACAGAGCTCATCCACTTCTTCCCGTAGAACCCCCAGTAGCAGAAACCGCCTCGACGAGATAAGCGCCCATGCGCCTCCCCGGCGGTGACAATTCAGGTACTGCGCTACACACCTGCATAATATGTTGTAGGGCGTCTTCCAAGTCTCCTCATTCGATTCCAAACGGATCCTCTCCAGCATCCGGAAGTTTGAGCCCAACAGTCCTCCACCTCCTCCCGCTCATCCCGCTCATCAAACACGCCCTTCGGTCCCTGTTCAATAGCGCAACTATATTGGACTCCGCTTTTGATTGATGTTATCCCTGTCAGTTGAACGTTGACTGCTAACCTATTCTCAGTGGGCCAAATTAGAGACTGACTGACTGATGTTAGGCTGACCTTGAGGGACAAGCTATTCCTAAAATCACGTCGGTCCCTGTTGTCTTGCAAAAAATGAAATTATATAGCTCGCTTCTCGCTGGTCCCGTTCTGCCACTGATTGGTTTTCCCAGTCTGGGGACGTTGCGGGTTTCTACGTGTATACCTGCAGTATATAACCGTGCACAGTAGACGCAATCAGAGCATCATCAAGTCCATTGTCACAAGTACCAATAGCCATAAGTATCATCCTATACTAGTACTATCCAACCGAGCCACGTCGTACCCGGTTAAACATGTCAAGAAAGTACGGAACCAACCTACGTGCGAGCAGGGAGAGAGAGCAAAAGTAGCTGGTAGGTATGCTAAATAATAGACATCATAACGAGGACCAAAACGGAAAATCCTTGCAACTGCGTGTTGCACTGCCATAACATTGGAGAAGAGAAATGAAAGAAAACGAGAACAGAAAAGGGAGTACATTATACATCAGTCAGTGGAAAGAAAGTACAGGAACTGAATGAAAGACGTCGACACAATAAGCATTCGCTATCACTAGTTCTTGTATGCCTCCTACAAGATCCAGCCTCGTAAGCGTCAGGTCACACAATGACGCATATGAACACCCACCTTGATCTCAGCCTCAAACGCCTTGGCAACCCTCGCTCTCTGAATCTTCTGAGCAGCCGTCACAAGTCCACTCTCCGGCGTCCACTCATCCGGTGTCAAAATCACGGCTTGCAATAGCTCCATTGGCTTGAACCCGTTCTTTTTACCCACCGCATTACATTCCTTGAGCACAAGTTGTTTCACCATCGGGTCATGACACAAGTCGGGCAGACTCTTATCCTTGCTGATGGCTTGGGGTGATGACGGTTGGTTGGGCGAGTTCGGCGCCGAAGAGCCATTGGAAGATGAAGATGAAGAGTGTTCAAGAGCGTGTCGTAGGTGGGCTTCATGGGGGATGATGATAGCTATGGGCTGCTTTGCATCTGGCGTTGCGTGAACGCAGATATTGCCGACCAAGTTGCAAGATTTGTAGATAGCTTCGAGACGTTCCAACGCAATATACTATAATCACCAGTGAGAAGGAGTGAGTAGACGGTGGATGCCAACGAACCTCTCCAGTTTGCAACTTGATCAGGTTCTTCACTCGATCAATCAGAGTCAACGTGCCATCCCCGTTCCACTGACCAATATCGCCCGTACGCATCCAACCATCTTTGGTGAAGATGGTCTCGTCTTCATTGAGATCAGGACGCTTGTAGTATCCTTTAGTTACTGACGGTCCACGTATGCAGACTTCACCCTGAGCAGGATTATTGGAGGATAGATAGCCA
Source organism: Amanita inopinata Kibby_2008 (assembly GCA_001691775.3). Lineage (NCBI taxonomy): Eukaryota > Fungi > Basidiomycota > Agaricomycetes > Agaricales > Amanitaceae > Amanita > Amanita inopinata. Next base: position 8,626 of record JNHW02000221.1, on the reverse strand, counting down.
ACATCAGGGACATCCAACAGCTTCACTTCGACCGAAGGGACAGGCAAACCAACAGAACCACATTGCATGAGCTCGGGCGGAAGAATGGCACACATGCCGCAAGACTCGGTCATTCCATAGCCTGACACAGGGTCTTAAGTTTACTACTGTGCATGAAAAACAGCATATATGCGCACCTTGCAGCAGTGTTACGAGTGCTGCCGACAGGAATTCTTGAGTTTCCCGGCTCAGTGCCGCTCCACCACTTAGTGCTATTCGTAATCTGCCACCCGTCGCAGCTCGAACTCCACCTAGGACAACACTATCCGCCAACTGGCTGAGAACCGGCATACCAGCCTTCTTCGCTGCAACTGCTCCATTGAACAAAGTCTTCTTCACACCACCACTCGCATTGACTTTGGTCAAAATCCCTTTCCGAATAGTTTCCCACACGGCTGGTACTCCGACCATGATAGACGGCTTAAATGCGCTGATATCGCCTTTGCAGTTACGTACGCTGGCATCGGTCAAAGTTTTGACGCGTCCATAACCCGACGGAACACCCGCGAAAATCATGATGAGCTCAACAATGTATTCGAGGACATGGGCGAGAGGGAGATATGCGAGGAAGGTATCATCGGGGGTAAGGTGATGCCCGAGTAGATTCCATACAGCACCTATGCTGGCAATGAGGTTGGCATGGGTAATGCACACGCCCTTGGGCGCGCCGGTTGAACCAGAGGTATACATGATACACGCCATAGTCTCAGGCTTGGGAATACGTGAGGAGAGAAGATCGAGTGAGAGCGCTTTACCGCGTTCGCGAAGCTCTCCAATAGAGAAAACCTGAATAGAGTCTCGAACGGATCTAATGGAAGAAAGAAGGTCCGGTGAAGGTTCCCCGTCATACACAACGTACTTGACGGAAGGCGTATTGGGTAATACTTTGAGAAGTGTCGGAAGAAGTTCAGGGTTCGTGAAGACGGCAACGCAGTTTGGCTCGTTGAGGGAGTGCGTCAGACCTTCCTCACCTAGAGTATCGTATGCAGTTGCAATGGTAGTAGATATCGTAGCACAAGCGTGCGCAATTAGCTGCCAGTTGTGGCTAGGTGTATGTCAGCAACACGTACCGACTGCCAAAATCAGGACAGAGGGGCGTACCTCGTTTGCGCATATACATTGAAAACGTCATCAGCCGTAACACCAATGTCGACAAGACCTCGTGCGATTTCATACACGACCTCTTTAAACTCGACATACGTCAAGAATTTATAGTCACTGAGTTCAAAGTATTTCCACTTCTTCTTTTCTGTGACTTCCTTGCCATCCACAACCTTCTTGATCTCCTTTTCCTCTTCGTGGGTATTCAAAATGTCTCTCCAGCCCACTGCATTGCGTGTGCCGTGTGTACGGGCAGCATAGGCCAAGACATCATACACGGTCTCCATACCCTCGAAGGGCTGCGTGACGAGCTTGTCTTTGGTTATCCCGCAGCGACGGATAGGACCTTCTCCCGGCCCCTCTGCCGGAGAGACCTCGACAGAGCCATCCTTGAACAGTTGGGGCTTGTTAGTGCGGATCTTCATGGAGGAAAGGTGGGGGTGGTGGAGGGAAGAAGGAAAGGGAGATGTTGGATTGTTTTTGTGGGGACGGCTGAAGAAAGCCCTGAAATGGGCACGTGCTCGGTTGTCACGCGATTAGACGTCGAAGTCACCGAGACCTGCCTTTTTTTTAATTACTCGCTACTTAGCTCCATTGCGCTACTTGAGCGGATCTTTGCCTTTGCGACAAGACAACATTGAACCAAGTTATACTGACCTACTGTATGTCTGTCATTAACCAACCCACAGCAGCTGCAGGGTCATCACCCTTGTCTCACTTTTGGTAGGTCTAAAGGATTTCTGTACATAATCGATGTTTATAGAAATCACCGGCGTTCATTTCTACTACCTCACTTAAGGGTGACTCCACCCAGCGAAGATGACTCGAACGAGTTCTGGGCGCAGCTTTGCAGCGTAGGGTGCAATTGAATCAAATACCTAGGCGTTGACCAGCCTGTTGAGCCATGCCCACTGTTACTTGACATCATACTTTGCTCCCAGTCTAGGCATATCAGACTTTTGCCAATGTTGCGATTTTGACGGACAATGGTCCCTTGTCAATCAGAGCCTGATATAATAGCTTCCGGTTAGAGTGTCTAATCCTGTGAGAGTTTGTGGATCAATCAAGCAAAGTGATAATCAAACAAACAGTCAATGTATCATCAGATCTAGTAATAGAGTCATGTTCACTCCACTGTCGCATCCCCGCAAAAAGGCTAGGCTAACCGTACTACCACCATCTGGACCTGACGGATTTGAAAAGACTTCTGCAGCTCAGCAAAAAGCTAAAATAACAGTTCCCCAATTCAAATCTGGCTTTACTACCGCTTCAGCTTCTGGCAGTGGCAACACCAGCCATAACAACCCCTTCGTCATCCCCACTGCCCACACCTACGCCGGACCACTCAAAAAGCTAGCACCACCTCAACTGACGTCTATCTTACCAAACAACGCTAGCAATGCAGACAGCAAACACCCAAGAAGCATCAGATCACCGCCAAAGTTACCAACCAAGACCAAGTCTGACGGCCAAAAACAGTTCTTGACGCTCTCTACGACCAGCATAGCCCGTGCCACCGACATCAACACCGACAGCGGCAACGCGGAGCTAGCCTCCATCTTCATATCCGATCAACATCCCGACATCTTGCAGGGGACAGAAGACAACAGCGACACACGGCGAGGACTCAATTTCAGTCCGCAGAAAAAGCGGCATGGACATCCTTCCGGGCCCCAGTTCATTCGGTACGTTCAGTCGCCTGTTCAACGACCATTTTAACGATTGACAATCGTTATCATTCTCTAGTAACGCCCTCGCCGCAAGAGCATCCCACATACTCGGACGAACACGTACATCCCTCATTCTCTGGCAAAAAGAAATGGAAAACCGAGTTCTCCCCGTCAAAAGTGGCAGCAGCAGCAACAGCACCGACGTTTCCCATCTCAAACCCGACCTCCACATGACCATCATCAAAATCCTCCGTCTCCCAGTTCCATTTTCCGCAAAGTCAACTAACCCCTCGTTCAGCCCAGGAATCGCGCTCTGTCAAATTCATTCGTCGCCCATCCAGCACACCACCACCACCACCACCACCGCAACAACAAACACGACGACGACGTCTTTCAGCGCAAAGAACCGCCATCATCATCGCAAACTCCACAAAGTCGTCTTTTCGTTCTCGCTCTCCCCCCCTGGCTCTCCTCATAGTCCCATTCGGAACGCAGCTTATTTTTCTGTTGGGGCAAAAGCGTTTGTCTGGAAGCCATGGCACGAACTCGACATCCCATCACCGTCCTCCTCACATCGAGATCAACAAACCGTGTACAACGCAGTTACCGCTTCTGGTGGCGGCGATGGAGATGGAGATGGAAATGGAAATGGAGATGGAGATGGCGACGATATGGAAACGACTCTTCCCGAGAGCACGCAATGGCAGGATCACATAACGGAGGAAAGGAACCCAACAGGCGCTGGGCTGTTACCACCGTTGCTCGCGAGTTTTCCGATGCCGTTGACGCCCAATTCTACACTACCAGAGAACGAGAAGGGGGTTGTTCCGGGTGATGACGATGATGCGCTGGTTGAAGACACTGTGTTGTTCTGCCATCGATTTCTCTTTGTGCTGCCCTGAGGATTACCACGACATGTACTTGCTCCATCTTTTGGAACTAGCACGCTTCTTGTCATTCGTTATCCACGTCCTCGCTTGGCCAAAGTCTAATCTCATCATGTCCACCCAATATCACGCATACACACGACTAATAGATTACATTACATCCTACTGCCCTAAAATCATCATGTAAGATCTATAACACACGAATCAACACGTCGCTCTAGATATCCCTGTCCCACACCCCGTCCAACCAACTTTTTCCGCGCGTCAACATCGCCGCCTGCTGCGTTTTGAGACCTCGCCTTGGCCAACATCAACGGCAGCACCACCTTGGATTTCGCCGCCAACAACGGCATCGCGTTCGAATCTCCAGCCTCATCCGAATCAGACTCGTCCGACGAGATCTCAATAACTGACGTAGAGCCCACTCCCTTTTCCATCCCCATTCGCAAAGGACGAAGAGGCGAAGGAGATACAGGTCGACCACTGTCAGAGGTTTCCTTGGTACGGCTACTGCTATAGCCACGGGGAGACCTGTGTTTGAGAGATTTGCGAGGTGACTTGTGTGTCTCCGGAGCTGAAGATCGGGACGAGGAAATAGGACGTGATGATTTGATGGCTGGTCTTGACTTGCGTGGGGTGGTGGTAGGCTCATCTGGGGATGAGTACTGCTCGACCTCGACCTCGACCTCGAGATCGAATGTAACCGGAAACGGAGCAGGCTCCTTTCGTGGCACAGAAGCAACACTCTGCTTCTGAACGTGGTACGAGCCTCTCCTTTCATCACCACTGGATACCGATAGGTATTCGAGTAATGAACGCTGCTTTGGACGTTCCGTCGGTTCTATCCTATTCTGCTTACTTGGTTTCGCTAGTCCCTTCCTTGGCGTTGGAGGCTTCGGCTCAGGTACATCCGATTCACTTTCTTCGCTTTCTTGACGTAGAGCCCACGTGTCTCTCGTCAGCTTCCTGTTAGCAGATGTACGACTCGGACTAGGTTCTCTGACTTCCACAATCTTAGAGAGCAATTCATGGACGTCTTCACTGTCTGAACAATAGAGTTGTCTCTCCGAAGCATTGCTCCCCGAAGCGTTTGACGACTTTGATGACGACTTGCTATCAGTTCTCTTGGTCTTCGTTCCGCCCGCTTCCTTCCTCGATCTCCCACTCTTCTTGGCCCGCTTCCTCTCCTCTCGCTCCTTAAAATCATTCACAACTTCAGGTTCTGCCAGTTCTACCATGCACGCTGGCATCCACAACCGAAGATGGCTCACGGGGTCCGGTGGTCCTTTCTTCGGCTTTCTACCAGAGTCAGACTCGTCGTCGGCTCCAGCCAAGTCATCACTCTCGTCTGACGCCCACTCGTCCTGTTCTGGCGGCTCCCTGGTTCCTTTGATGCCTGCCTCTGCCAACTGGACGAGTTGCGCTGGAGCAATCTCGAGTCGGTATTCCAGCAGACCATCTGTACTTGCATGATTGCGAGATGAATGTATCTTGACAATCAATCGGTCCAATTCTTCATCTTCAGCGTCTGATCCTTGGTCGTTGTGGGAAAACGGTGAATTGAGCGCGAGGGACGCAAAATGTCTGGCTATCATCTTTGACGGGGTACCAATGACACGCGGTTTGCCAGCACTTTTTCCGTTTTTCGGTGTCGAAGGCACCTCCGAGGCATAGTTAGCGGGAGAGGCATCCAAGTTGAGAACAGCACGTCTCAGGATGCGTAACACGATTGAATGCCACAGCAGCGTCCTGAAACGTTTGATAATCGCTTCCTTGTAACCCCACTCAAAGTAAAACTCGCACAGCGCTGCGAGTTTGCCCACATCTGGCTCCTTGCTCCATGTCAATTTCACGTTCTTTTCAGCTGCTCGGCCCAAGCTTTCAGATGTAATCGGGTTTGCATATGACAGTAATATCTCAATGTCAGGGAACGAGCGAGGGACCTGTTTTGCAAGTTTTGCGAGCTTGCGGCCTATGATTCCACGAGAGTTGGTGCGAAGTTCTTCTCGGAACTCCTCCCGCCAAGTGGCTAGAAAGTCTGGCAGGGCTTCACGCGGCAAGGTTATTGCAGCCTCGTACAGTGAGTCGCCAAAACCACAGCGTGCAAGTGCGTGGGCTGTTGATATGCCGCAGCCAGGTAGTCCAGCTTGCGCATAATCTCCTCCTGACAAGAGGCCGATCAGTATTAGGCCACCTCTAGTCAAGGAGATTGAAGGATGAGTTAATATTTTCGACGACCGATACATTCTTGTATGGTTCTTGTCATCCTTTCCTTGACAATTCAAGATAGGATTTGCGCGGTTACCTGAGAGGTTGTTGCTTATGCTAAGGGAGACCAAAAGTAATCATCAGTTCTTGTATTGGTGGAAAGTTTGGACAGACTTGCTTGCGAATCAGAGTGGTAGCACCAAAGAGAAAGTTGTCCACATCGTCCGACAGAATACCATCTATAATTCCGACCCGATTGAGATACGCAAGCTCGGCTTCGGCCTCAGCGGGTGCCTAATTTGACTGAAACATAAAAATCATGGATAGCCTGAATGAAAAAAAAAAGTTTTGCGACATACCATTCTCCACTCGAACCCAAACGCCTCTATGATAGCCTTCATACCGGGAATCAGTTTGTGAGCAGTCTTGTTGATCTTCTTGCCACGTTTGAAATCGGGACGCTTGGGACCGTCAAAAACGAAGAGAGGCAGAAACGTCGTGCGCATGAGAGTAGCACACCGGAAAAAGAGGGTGCGTAACACAGGGTTTTCACCCTCTCTACCGTACTCGGCGTGGAAGAACCAGATGCTGGCGTCGATCCCGAGTCGAAACCCGCGTAAGCCTTGAGGATTAGCTATGAAGCCGTCCGTCACTGCAACGTCCGTCATTGAGCGCGTTTCTGCAGCCGGCTTCAATACCTTTTTTTTTCTTCAATTCAGCATATTATCCAAAATCTTTGACATGAACACTCACTTCCCAAAGTCCTGCTACTCCCATTGCGGCCGGGAAGACTAACGGGGATGGACAGAAGCGTGCCAATTGAACGCGATCACGTGATGCAATGTTCAGGTGTGAGTCTAATGGTTTTACCCTTGTTCTTGTACTGTTGTGAGAATGGCCGCTATACTAAGGAAGACTTGCCTCTCCTGCGCCAGATCTATGATGACGCATGTAACAAAATGGCTGCACTGCATAAGACAGACAAGCTCAGTATTTTAAGAGTCTGTTTTCTTCTCTGCGTTGTTCTGCAATCGCCTCCGTCTTTCTTTTTCCGGAATCTCCCCATCTTAGCGCTCCCCCTATTTGAGACTTGCATGTCCACCCATTTACAACCTGACCCGAGTTCTTCTTTCTAAAGTTGTGAACCATATCTCTACCTCAGTTCTCACGACAGCCTTGTTAAAAACGGAGATCGTCACAACCTGTCTCCGGGATTCTCGCAATAGCATGCCTGGTAGTAGGTCCTGCACTCGGCTGTTCAGGTATAGATTGATGTGCAATCGACCTTTAGGCAGCTGCTTGCTTATACGCTATCCACCAACGATTTGCGACAGTCCCCGAGGTATTGTATACAGATGATTGATAACGAGCGTATAGATGAGACTTTTGAAGGCCATCTAAGGGAGGGACTGGCCCAATAGATATCCCTTCATTTCGAACAGTGGATGCCGCATTACCCAACCCGAGCGGCAATGAGGCCTTGGAAGTCTGTACGTGTCAAACTTGGTATATTTTCAACCAAAGCCGGCGTAACGTATCTAACATGTAAGCCAGGCACAAAAAGACCCACAAGCATCTGTATGAGCGTGTAATTTGGGTTTCTTGTTGATAATTGTTAGCGGACGGCGGAAAGACAACGAGAGTTGCCTTTGCAACAAAAATAGAGCAGGCCAAAGTAAGCATACCATCATGTTCCAATGTCATTCACGCACCAAGATGTCCACTCGCCATGCGAAAAGGGGAGCGTACGAGTGAGATCTCCCGCGTCCTCATGGTAGTCGACTGGAAACTGAAAGCCACACATCAGAAAGAGAGCTTTTTTATTGTTAAAGGTGGCTATATCAAGAACGTGCATACAACCAATGTACACCACGCGCCACATACAAATCTTATTTGACGCTAAGAGTGTAGTCATATTATCACACAGCCGAAACCCAGGATGTAATAGCAGTTCGCATCTTACTCATATCCTGGTTCACAGAAGAAATAATAGCATTGACGATCAACAATATACTAATGAGCGGACTGCAAGGCTGTTACTATGTTCAAGAAGAGCAGAAAATAAGAATAATTGTCAGACTTACAATAATGGCAGCTGCTCAAACAATCACAAACACTAAGTTTGAAAGTGCTTTGGAAATGACATCATCATAACATACAAGCAATATATGTAAAATATCTTCGCTAGTCACCGCATCATCTCGCATAGATCCTCTGATACCAGAGCGATTTACCTGGGGGGTTTGCAAGCAATAATTATATGAGATAGTTGATGACAAATTTCCAAGCTTCTGACATCAGTTGACCRTGTGAGAGGCGAGACGGGAGGTGACTGCGCAGTTGATTCCAGAACGCATCCCGCCAATTGCAAGATGCGCAATTGTGTAATATTTGATGCCGCAGTCTTCAAGCATTACACATTAGAATCGATTCTGACTGCGCTACTCTTTCGTCAGTGCGAATCTGTTCAACGGTCAGAACAGAAGCTAGAAGTACCCATTGACTGCGGCATATAAAGACCTTGTAAAAGACCAAGGACTCTGCTATCATCTTTACCACATATCGTTCGGATTTTGGATACCATGTCTTTCGACGAGGTATGCGGAATATACAACATTCTATATGGAATATCTAACCGATCACTAATTCACTTTCACGGTCACACTGCTTTCCCTTTGGCCCTGCTCGACCAAACGATAATGCCCGTGTCACATATATCAA